>JAQFVV010012397.1:15359496-15544496 GCA_028023455.1 Epiperipatus broadwayi | reverse complement strand
AGAACAGAAGCAAATTAAAACTAATTTTGCCAGGCTAAGAGGCTAATAACATTTTCTATTGAAAAAAAAAGCAGATTGTTTTACTTTCACTTTTAGATTGGGGAAGTTATCTTGTATTAGCTGAGGTTCTGAGCAATTTACCTTCACATTAAGTAATTGAAAATGAATAATTTTTTACATTAAATATTTTCTTTTAATTTTCCATTAAAAATAGTATTATATGTTGTAACAGTAACCACTCTTTTAAACAAATAATAATAATAAAATTAACAAAAAATAAAAAACACAATATTTGTAAATTAATATGTCTATGGAAACATAGTAATTAAGGATGACAGTATGGAATGAAATTACTACACAACGTTATTTTTAATTGAATAATTTATATAGTCACTGGAAATCATCAGACTGAACACACATCAAATAAATCTTTATGCAAATGCAATCTTACTGCCAGAACACTACCTTTCTCCACCTTAATACTATTATTAAATGATAAAATAAATATTTGGTTTGGACTTCAGATGAGAAACAACAAGCAAGAAAATTATTAACAATAACAATAACTTTAATTAACAAATAAATAGATAATAATAATAAAAATTATAATTACATATTTACATTTATGATTGTAAGAAAAGTGCATGTGAGAGGAAAATAATTTGAGAATTCATAATTCCAAATACTTTATAGCAAGTTAATTAAATTACCTTGATATATCAATGAATGTAGACATATATTTTTTTTTTGTTTTTGTGGATGTAGCTATATAGTTCTGTCTATTGAATGTAGATATATAACCATTAAAATCATTAATTTTAAACAACTGCAAGCAATATTAACATTTTAACTTCTGATGATGTTTTCCATTGTAGTTTTCCTATGAGAATTTTCTAGATATTTAGAGCATCAAACTAAGTAATATTACAACTTGATTCATAGAAAAACATTTCTCTTTTATGATTCATCAGTGTGCATTTTTTTATACTGGATGTATTGCATATTTTAACTTCAGCTTTAAATAGAAATTAGCAGACCAACATTATCAACATTAGTTTTCATTTCTTTGTGTACAGATTCATAGTCAGCAACACCATAGGGAAGATTAGGAAATGCATACTAAAATTTTAGCCCAGAGAGTGCATGATGTTTTCTTAAATGATCATTACAATTTTTGTGGATTTATATTCAATAAGTGACACAATAAAAAGTAACAATAATTCCTACGTTTTATGCAAAACAGATGATTGAAGAGCTTCATTTGGTTTCCATAGTTACATTCATTATTTTTTTAAAAAAATGCTAACATATATTACTTTTTAGAATTATTATTATACTTTTCAAAACACTTTATAATTTATTTACACACATAAATTTTAATATATTTTAGAGAATATAATAAAAAAATATTTTCATAAAAGTCATGCTTATAAATTCAGGAATAAGGGTTACATTTGCCTCTTCTCTATTTAGGATTAAAATAGGATCGATTCAGCATAATCAATGCTTGATTTTATTTTGTCTCTAAAAACATTTTTTCTTTTAAATGTACAATAATAGCATGCTTATATGTACATTTTTGAAAATGTACTTACAAGATGGTTTTGACTTAACAAACAATGTCATTTTTAGTCCAGATAACATTTACAATTGCAGTAGATTGTTATGCATATAATTCTCTTAATTAATTCAATTAAAATTATTTATTGAACTTGACAATCTTCCAGTAATGCTGAGATGAACAAAGAAGTCTACCACTGTCAATGAGTGTACCATGCAACATGAACACCAAAAAAGTTACATCAAAGCACAAATAGAATATTAACCAATCCAATATAAATAAAAAAATATATTTAAATAAAGGATCGTTCTTTTATGAGGCTTAGAAGCTAACACACAGTACATTGTAAGAATTATGCCTGACTCACTTTTGAAATTTACAGTCTGACAAATATAAAATGACTGGCTCACTATTAATACTTAAATTCTAATAAATATAAGACAATGTCTAGCTCAGGCTAACAAATATAAATATAATATGATTGGGAAGAGTGATGAGATAAAGATTCTGAAGTATCATAAAAACATGCAAATTTCAAGACCATGAAACCCTATCTATTCATCATCAATACAGAAAGCAACATGATCAACCATCAATAAAACTATGGAATTAATATTAGTTTTAAATTATATAGTGTTTTATTTTATATGCTTTAGCTAATAACTCTATTATACCTAATTCTTTATTTTCATTGTCTCCTATAATTCGTAGCATCTGAACAGTACAGTTCATTTCCATACCTACTCATTCTTTGATGCTCTGTAATATCTACTTTTATAATATTTATTATATAATTACTTATTTATTCTCCTATATTATATACCTTTTATCAAGTCCAGAATCATCAATTTAGAGATTATCTTTAGTCATAGAAGGATTAAACCTTGCCTTTCTCTAAATATTTTTTTATTGATGTACAGGCCCTCACTCGCAAATACCAGATATAACTTTTATTTACCACAATGTAATTCTCACTCCTATTTAGAGAAAAAAATATTTTATTTTATGCTTTCTATCTCTATATTTGCTTTTATTATCACAACTATGATTTTTTGAACTTAATTTTATAGATATTCTACCTAGCTCAATTACTTACCTTAACTCTGAATTTTTTTTTTATTTTTTTATATATTGACAGTATCCTTGTACTTCTTTTATACATCCTTATATTTGACTGTGTATCAGAATGTGCACATAATAAAACAGTAGTTGATCAAATCTATAAAAGAAGTACTTGAAAACTACCAACTTTATCGGCTTGACCATCTATTTCTTTACTTTTATTATGTGTGAAATCAGGTACACAGTCAACTGTAATGCAAACATCACCATCCAAGACTTTTATGTTAACTTTAACGTTGTTAAGACTATCAATATACTGAACAGTTATGACTAATGCACTCAGGCATTTATCATTAGATTTATCTGTTTCATCAAACATAGAGTTAATATCTATCTCTTGCGATTCTGAAATTATGTCACAACTATATTTATCAATTTGCACAATGACTACAACATTTTCTTTATTATTTTCTCTATCAACTGGGCATTATAATATTTTAATTATGAAACAAAATTTTCATTTGTTCTCTAAAGTTCTTTTTTCTGCTTTTTCATATCATCTATGATCTTTTCAAATTGTTTTTAATTTTTTGATTCAATTTTGTGAACATGTTTTTCATGTTCTTTTTATTTTTATTTTTTTTCATAAAATCTAAAACTCATAATTGTGATTTTATATAGTACATTTAGTTTCTAATTTTCTATAATAATTTTAAAATATATATATAATAATTCTAATATATATTTTTTTCATATGTCATATTATCGGCCAGAACCCGAACCCACAACCGTCTGCAACCAACTACTTGTTTGCAAGGCGGTTGCGATGACCTCTCGGCGCTTGACAAAATTCTAATACATTTTTCTTCTTTAATTTGACAATTAGAATGCTCAACCCTCTTTCCACAATGTACCTTTTGTATCACTGCAATTTATTTGAATTTTTATGCCTTATTATTTTTATTTGCATACTACTTGTTCTACTAATCTATTTCTATCATTATTGTTGTTTAAGATGCTTGCGAGTTTATTGACTGATCTTTATTTTTAATAATGTTTATAACAAAATAAATAATTATACTTCTCATCTGAACAAGTATTTATATTTTATATGTCAATGACTAATTACCATTTTTGGAATACTAATAATTATTTTTCTTTTTTAAAAAAGAAAACTAAACTGGGTTTAATTCCTCTTTCTTTTCAACAGGATAATCTCGGAACCAGGCCCCCAAATTTAACCGTAACCATTTTTTTGAACATGATAAAAATAAAATTAACAATAATAAGAAAAAAACACTATAACCACGAATTAATTTTAGTCCATGGTAATATGGATAATTAATAGGTGACCATATAATTAATGAAGGGTCTATACAATTTTATTTTTCATTGACTAATTTATATAGTCATCGACAACAAGCAGGTTGAATACACGTAAAAATAGCCTTCATGGAAATTCAATTATATTTCGTGAAAGCTCTCTCTTTTCATATTAGTACTATTATTAAATCACAAAATAAATGATTGTATTGGAATTTGGATGGGAAATAATTAAGCAACAAAATTATAAATAACAACAATAACTTTTATTTAAAAACTACAATGATAATAATATTTTTTTAAAAAAATGTATTTACATATTTAAATTTAAAACTATATGAAAAGCATGAGAGGGAAAATCTTTGGTGGTTCGTAATAATTCCTTGAGAAAAAATTTATAGCAAGTTCATTCAATTACCTTGTTATCTCCGAGACTGTAACATGAATTTCAGACGCTGTGAAGGTAGATACATCGCCTTTAAAAACATTAATTTTAAACATTTGTAAGTGATATAAATATTTTAACTTCTTGTGATTTATTCTATTATAGTTT
The DNA here is from genome assembly GCA_028023455.1 of Epiperipatus broadwayi. Taxonomy (NCBI): domain Eukaryota; kingdom Metazoa; phylum Onychophora; class Udeonychophora; order Euonychophora; family Peripatidae; genus Epiperipatus; species Epiperipatus broadwayi. The sequence goes on along the minus strand of JAQFVV010012397.1, from coordinate 15,539,997 downwards.
TCCTATAAGGGTTTTCCAAATATTTAGAGATTTAAAATAACTAGATTTACAACAAGATTAAATAGAACATTTCAATTTTATGGATTCATTAATGGTGTATTTTCTTCTAATGGAAATATTATATAATTTTAGCTTCAGCTTTAAATAGTAATTAAAAAACTGGCAGAATCAAATATAATTTTAAGGTATTCCTTTGTTTATAGCTCCATAGTCAGTTACAACAAAGAAAAAAAATCAGGAAAGACATTGTGAAGTTTTATCCCAGAGACTGCATAATATTTTTTTTAAATAATCATTACAATTTTATAGATTCTCTCCAGTAAGTAAAATGAAGAAGTAACAATAATTCCCACTTTTTATGTAAAGCAGGTAATTGAAGAGCTTTAATAGCTTCCATTACCAACTTTCTTTATTTTGAAATAATAATTTTATATTTTAAAATAAAATTATAATATATTTTACTTTTCGAATTATTATTGCCAGTTTCAAAATAATTTAAAATTTATTTACAACACCTTGACCTTTAATATATTTTAGAATACATAAAGAGAAAAAACATTCACATAAAAGAATGTCTGTAAAGTCAGGTATAAAGGTTACAATATATATGAAAAACAAAAATAAGTTATAATCATATAACCTGCTATCGCTTGTATTTATGACCAATAGATGGCGCTTTACCAAAACCACCAAACAAGCGTATATTTGTTTACATAAACGTCAAAAGAGTCAGAATTCACTATCTCTTTCGTTTGCTCCATCTTTAGATCAGCCAATTTCAAGCTAATTTGCTGTCATCAGTGAAGGATAGAGCTAGAAACTAGATCTAAACACTGACTCCATAGCATTTATGCAACAAGTCCCTATCAGTTTGTAAGCATGAGGCTTTGACTATGTGGTGAAACTGAACTGATATCAGACCCATGTAGCTATCTGGCTTGTTAAGCTGGGTTTGAAGACATTACGAGTCTGAAAAATTCATGCTTACAAACTGACAGGAACTTGTTGCATAAACGCTTGGAGTCAGTGTTTAGATCTAGTTTCTAGCCCTATCCTTCACTGATAATAGCAACTTTGCTTGAAATCAGCTGATCTGAAAATGGAGCAAACAAAAGAGATATTTTATGAATGTTTTATTGAATATAGGAGATCAAAATTTAAAATGGAAGTATGAGGTGTAAGAAATATCATGTTGAAAGCAAACTTAATATTTACTTGTGTTTATGAACAGTAAATTAAAAACTTTTCATATTTAAAATGATTTTAATATTATTCTATCTGACCAACAATATTTATTAATTGGTTATAATTTTATTTAATGTATTTAATTTGTAAAATCATTTCCATTTATTTATTTATTTATTTAATTTTGTTCTTTAAGTTGTTATGATTTCTGTTTTCCGTTAAATAAATTATAAAAAAATGTTAAACTTGAGTCGGGCGTGAATGGCTGTATCGATTTGTAAAGATAATTAAGGGAGGGTAATCTTGGGTTGTTCATTTCGTGGTTGAATTGGTTCAATGGATTGGATATATTTATGTAATTAGTAAATGTAATATGAGATCCGCTACAGGCAGGATTATAGATATACGCCACACACCCTCTGTTTGCCTATGGATGGGTTTGTAAGTCGGCAGAAGACCGCAGCCCATTCCTATGGAGTTTTTAGTTTATTGATCTACTTGCCCACAGATGTCACATTCCTGTGGGTGGAGAGGCAATGTCGTTTTTCTTTCTTCATATTGTTCAGATGTACATTCCTGACAATATAATTGTGTTGTCGTATCATGCTACATTGAATACATGAATGTATCAGATGGATTGGCGCCGGTTGATTGCGAAATGTGTTGCCTAGGGTTAAATAGGGATAGAATATTTTATTTTCGAATGCAAATCTATATAGTATATTCAGGCTCGATCCTATAAAACTATTAAATTTAAGTTGTTTATAGACGCTTGCATAGATTGGCTATCGGTTAAATATGTTTCCGTTTTCATATTTGATGGAAATATATAGACATTCGACAAATACTGATACCTTACGGTGAGTATCTAAAAGGTATTTATTCGGATGTCTTTTAAGTTATTGGTGACGATGCAGGTATCTTACGATGAATACTAGAGGGTTTCTTATATTTCCCTCTGCAATTGTCAGTAATCAATAACTTTGTATTTTGATCGTTTATGTTTACTTTGAAATGTTTTTGACCGTTGAAATCTATGTAACCGATCTATAGCAACATATTAAACAGGTTAATATAATCCCATCTGTGTGAACTTGATTAAAAATGTAAATTTATAATATAATAGTAATGCAATGTAAATTAAAGTAAAATCAAAGTAAAAAAAAAAATAATGTTAAATGTTAAATTAAATGTAAATCACTAAAGTAATTTTAAACCTTATATATATGTGCATAAATAAATCTGTTTGTATGATAATTACTGGCAGTGGCTTACTTTATTCTTTTATATAATAGTAAATGATATTATTAAATCTCTGCTATTCCACTGAGCTAGTGACAATGGGCTAACGATCTAAATATGTAAATAAAGTGGAATCCTAACAGCGCGTATCTGCCTACTCTATAAATTTTTCTAGGCTCAAATGCCTAGATGGCGCCCTTTGGTAGTGCGGTGCGGTGCGATCTCCCACTTCGTTTGGATCGTTATAATTGGCCCCAACAACATAGTATAATATCTTAATAAACATTTTAAATAATTAAATATTTATTTTAGAACAAATTAATAAAAATAGCAAGAATAAAATGAGTTATAGAATTGTAATTATGTAATAATATCATAAGAAGATTAAAGGTGATTGAATGATAATGTAAAAAAAAAAAATACTTAATGAAATATTTATAATTTAATGAAAATTCAAGTTGTATATTTTTCTGATATATCTTTAATAAAATATTAAGAAGTATCTTGAGGTTAATGAAGTAAAGTATGGAAAATATTATATATCGTTTGTCAATAATTTTAGTGTAATATATGAATTATTTTGATTATTATAATTACTTAATTAATATTACTTTATAAAGTTTGGTAAAATATGTTACATACTGTTTAGTAAATATAAGTTATGTGTAAATTGTTGATAAACAGAGCAAAACTCTCCATACAGTATTGCCACCTGTGCTAAACAGAGTAATCAATGGATGCCAGAAGGCTTGTGCATAAAATCCCTATCTAATGCCTACTCATCCAATATCCCAGACTAGTTTCTGGCTTGTGCTTTTGTCAGTGAGAAGCTTTGGATCTGAGAGCACTGCATCTAGATCTTAGGATCTAATGCAACCCTCTAGCAACCACCTTTTATCTCCACTTAACTACAAAACTATGAGAATGAAATTGAAAACACAAAAAATATTTTCAATCTAAGCTCAATAGTTTATATAGTCATATGGGTCTGAACTCAGTTCAGCACTCATACATTTTGGTGTCTTTGGCTCTTTTACAACCATAGCCACCACTATCCTATTAGACAGGATTGGTGTTAAACCATTAAGCATCACATGATCACATTTCCTATACTAGCACATTAATTGTTGATAAACAGAGCAAAACTCTCCATACAGTATTGCCACCTGTGCTAAACAGAGTAATCAATGGATGCATCTAGATCCTAAGATCTAGATGCAGTGCTCTCAGATCCAAAGCTCCTCACTGACGAAGGCCACAAGCCAGAAACTAGTCTGGGGATATTGGATGAGTAGACATTAGATGGGGATTTTATGCACAAGCCTTCTGGCATCCATTGATTACTCTGTTTAGCACAGGTGGCAATACTGTATGGAGAGTTTTGCTCTGTTTATCAACAATTAATGTGCTAGTATAGGAAATGTGATCATGTGATACTTAATGGTTTATGTGTAAATTATTTTAAATTGTGTGTAATACTCATGTAATAAATGTTAATGTTTGTTTTTAAATTAATAAAGTGTTGAGAGTCTGTTTTCTTGTTTTTAATTCCTTGTTCATTACTTTTGTCACACATATATTATAATAATTGAAGTTTTTTTTTCATAATTTTGCACATATATAAAATAAAATATTATAATTGCTCAAGACATTTATGGTGTATCCAAAATATTAATCAATTTAAAATTTCTTCAACTTTCTCAATGATCATGATGAAGAGTGTATAATTAATATACCATATAAAATAAAAATGATTGTACTATAATACTTTGTGATAATAATTTATTTAAAATATGATTATGATTATTAATAGTAATAAGTATTGGTTAATAATTTTAATTTAGTTTTTTTAGATAATTCATAAGAAAGGTTAATTAATTATTATAAAAGTGAGGGATTATATTTGTTTTTAAATTATTTTTAAATGCAACTGGATATAAGTAAAATTCCTGTCTCTGTGTGATTATGTAAGTTAATTTATTTATTTAAGAAACAATAGTTACCTGTGAAGTTGGTTAAATTAAGAATGTTAACAAAAGAGTTGTATACAATAATTTCAATAATTCGATGAATATTATATTGTATATAAGTAAATTTAACTTAAAAAATTGTAATATTAAATATAATCTGTTTATATTATTGTGAGGCATTGGAGTATCATTGATATTTTAGAGGAGTAATGATTTTATAATATTTTTATGTCATTTAGGGTATACTTTTGAAATATACTCAATATCAAAAAGAGGTATCATATTGGATGATTGGAAATCATATCTCACTATTATTATCTTATGGTTAAACAATTTTTAATATTGATATAGACTAGTCAATATAATATCAAATTTAAAAGAGAGGAGAACCCACAAGAAGTTATTAAGTCAAGCTTTTATAATATTTTTTGTTAGCAAATGTATATGTCCACATATATATTTAATGTATACATTGTACAAATTTTTGCTAAGTTTTTTTTTTTTTTTGTTTGACCAAAAAAGTTTTTTTTTTCTTATTCTTTCAAAAAAAGTTTAATGCCGAAATATCAGAAAAGATAAAAATAAACGATATATATATATATCCCCTACTTAACACCAACCCTACACATTATATAAACAAATGCCCACAGCTCCCATTCTATTAATGAACAAAATAAATTAACAACTTCATTTTGCTTTAAATTAGTATTGACACTCTTCTATTTATGCCTGACTTATAGATTATCTCAGTAGAGGATTGTAGAAAGTCAAGTATCTATAGAATATAAATAAATGAACCTATTTTTCGAAAGTAATGGTTAAAAATGTGATGTACTTTGACAGACTTTCCATCATTCGAATACTGGCAATTTTAGAGCTATTGTAAAGATTTTAGCATCATTTGAGATATTATAAAAAGTTCCATAAGATGCTGCTCTCTTGTGAATTATTTTACAAGTAAAAAATCAATAAACATGTCAGTTACGGTCAAACAAAGATAGAAGGTGGACTTATCTTAGATCTGATTGGCTATTAAATTTCGACAACAAAGAAAATCTCTTGTCAATAACGAAATCGCTCCAATTTCTTTTGTTTCATTTCAAAAGTGATAAACGAATGTTTTAGACCATTCTAAAAGTTTTTTGACATATTATAAATTATTTTGATAAAATATGCTAAAAATAAAATTATTTTAGAAAAATAGTTAAGAGTTTAGCAAAAATTATTTATTTTTAAGAACTGTAAAAAAAATAACTGACATCACAAAATGTCAGCAACACTTTTTAATTGGTGAATAACGTTTGTTTAAAGATTTGCATTGTTGAATTTTTTTTAAAAATATAAACAGCTATTTATTTTTGAAAAAACTTCCATTAACTTTCATAACATGACAAATTATTAATATACTTTTTACAAACAAAACTAAAGTGAATATAACATTAAAAGATGAATATATTTTGACAATTGAGTTTGTGAATTGACCAATTAAAAGTTTATAAGTTTTCCTCACTCGGCCAATAAACAAATAAGCAAATAAGAGGTTAAAATTAAAATAAGATATATGCCTCATTTGTTAATTAACCAAATGATAAAAATCAATAAAGTTTCATTTATTCTAGCTAATAAACTATAATTTCATTTGACCTCTTCTATCATCCAAATACACTCTTATATTAGCTACAATATAAATTTCAAATAATGATATGATATTAAATAACTCTACTATCTAGCATGTCTTAACTAAAATAGCTAAATTAACATTAAGTTGGAACTATGAAATAAGATTTCAGGGAATCTTTAATACAATTTGATTAAAGAAATTCTTTTATATAATAACTTATAATTATCATAATAAAAAATAAAGGAATGAGTGGAATGAAGTTTTATTGAACTAGCAATTAGATAATGAAGAAAACAGCCTATCTTTCAATCTCACATCATTGTCTATAATAACCTGAGTATACAACCACCTTCATAAGTTTACATAGTTGTAAAATATTTCATACAATGTTTGGATCAAGAGAACAATATTATCAGATTTAAATATGTTCATTATCAAATTTATAAAGTAGTGCATTTATGTTGTAATAGATATGTGGAATGTAAAAACTAGAATATGAATGCATATAAGAACAAATTGAGACTAAGTTTTGAATAAATGAATAAAGTATTTATTTACATTTTGCAATCAAAATTAATATAATTAGTTCACATTAGGACTACTCATTCTAATTTCTAAATTTACAAATACATTTGCCAATCTGGATTTGATATTTTTTTCTATTTTACACTATATTATTTATTGATTAGATATTCATAAGACATGATTAAACAAATAAAATAATGCCCTCATATTCCAACTATGAATATATTTAAGCTGTTAATTAACTGTAACATATTTATTAGCAAACAACACTGGATGAATAAATATCTTATTATGGGCACAAATATACTAGTTGGAGAGATCACACTATTATTTATTAGGACAAAACAAATTAATAACATTGGTTGTCAAGAAAGTAACCTTAAATTACTCAATCAAATAATTCTTTTAAATAGCTATACTTTTTATGCATTCAAAATAAAATTAATCATTCTGATGATTTGATCATTTAAAGCTTGCAGTGAATTAATATGATATAATCTAGAATATGTAATTCCTTATATATAAATTTAATAGTACTATACTCTCATGTCTGCAAAATTATTTGCAATATGTGTGTGCCACATTTTATCCTATAATTAAGATAGAATCAATATTTTTACATCATGTCGGTTTACTTATGAGTTACTAAATAAGTGTCATAATATGGATAATGCCATAAACAAACCAATGGATATAACACTATTTCCACTTTAAATATTCACAAAGAAATTAGTCTTACCATTTATTTAACCACAAACTTCATTACATATACCTATGGTTCTACGATAACAAAAATATATATTAAAAAAAATAAGAACATGAGGAATAAACAAGATTCTTGACTAACAAATCTAAACAATGAATAATGACTCTCCACCTAACTTTGAGATATATTATTGATGTGGAACTCAGTCTCACCACCAGAATAAAGGGAAAATACACTATTTAACTTCATATGATATCATCTTTATAATGCATAAATACACAATCTGTAAATATACTTCACTCATTGCAAATATTTAGATATAGTAAGGGAGAGAGTTCTCAATCCCAATCAACATAGAATATATAACTAATAACTTTCCTTCTCACTGCTACTGAATATATTTCATTCTAAACACAGGAAAATAAATTAACACATAGATATGTCCCTAATTCTTTCAATTATTTTAGCATACAATATTATCAGAAACCAACAGAGAGAAACAAAGTCATAAAACTGAATATTTAATAATTATCTACAAAATAGATTGCATAAGACAGACACACATAATTATGAATAAGAGTGTGTAAATAATTTCAAATTATATAGTATGCAAATGATGTTACGGTAAAGTAAATGGTAAATTGAAAATAAAAACTTTTAGTTTATGACAAAATATTTGCTGTTTTAAAATTTTAATTTGCAGTAATTATTGTCAATGGGGTTTTACCATTTCTGACAACAATATTTATCTATCATATATTTACTACTCTCTAAGCTAATTTCTCATTCTGAAACATTAAATAGAAAAATATCTCCCTTCAATAAAATACAAGAAAGCATATACATAACCCACATAAAAATATATATATTTCAATAATGATCAATTACTGGCATATTGCAACTTGTAATACACTATCCAAAACATTCTTGAAGTCAAGGAAATAGCACAAAATAAATAAGTAAATAAATAAATAAACCTATATCTGTCTATGATATATCAATAACAAAAAATAGTTACTCTTCTTTAACTGAAAAAAAAACTCACAAAGTCTTTAACATCATGTCTGCTGAGTGATGCAAAGATAAGGATGGTGATTTCAAATGAGTATGTGTTAGTAAAACATGAAGACAAATTCCTATAGGATAAATATTCCCAATTTGGGCTTAATTAAGCAATATCAAATGTCCTTAGCAATAACTAATTGAGCTACCTAATGCAATGTACAACTAATAAACTTTTCATAATAATGGAGATAATGGATAGATTATTTCAGCTACATATTTGATTAATATTGACCATCTAATTAATTCTGGAAATTTCCTACTTAGTAACAATTTTAGCACTCTTCCAAGAGTATATCAGCTTTCTATAAACTTCCTAAATCAGCACAAATACCATTATTTCAATCTGTTGCTAATTGTTTTTGGTAAATCTGCAATTTCTTAGATAATAATAGTTTTCTTTTATAATATGTCCACATACCAAGGAGAACAAGAAATATATAATATTAATGTCCTCCTACTTGACTTAAATCAGGTACACTTTAAATAAATACTAATTATTAGTGAATTTTTTGTAAGCCACACATTCACTTCTTTAATAAAATATTTTATAAATGTGAATGATAAGCTTAGTTATTATTATGTAGTAGTTCAAAATATAGCACTATAAAATATGCACACATCCTCTCATTTTAACTTAACTTTTATATAATTATATGAGAATTTAAACTTAGAGTCTATCGTAGGAATTGTTAAACAGTCCAGCATAAATTTCCTTAAAAGATTATAACAAACACACAATTTCATTTTCTCCTTAACAACAGAAGACATAGGCTAATAAAGTAGATTTAAGTTATAAGCATATAAATACATTTCAAACACTGATGTTAATTTAAAATTTATTTGAGTGGAGAGTGAAGAAAATATACCTTGTAAAAAAATAGCCTGACATTTTTTTCTTAAAGTTATCCAGTTGTTAGAATACCAGTACTAAATTTTATAAAATAATAATTAAAAAAAATACTTTTGAGTTTAATCAACTTGATTTCTGGAAAATATTGGAAAGAACCATGTACCTAGAAGAAGTGACAGAGCATATCCTTTTATTATTATCACTTAAATACATCTTCTTTCTATCAATAAAGAGGTCACCTTATCCTCCAAAGATTATCACCACCCTCTGCACTAAGATAATTAATTAACAAATATTCAAGAAATCTTTTCTTGAGAAAAAAAAATCATTTGATTTTCTAAATTAAATCAAACCGAATAGAACCAAAAATATTTTTTAAACCTTTAAAATGAATAAGTATTAATTGGCCAGGGAATAAAGTAGTTGATAATACAATTTATTTTGTCATTTATCACTCAAAATATACTTGCACTTGTTATCAAAGATATTTGCTTGCTGTAATTGTAAGTGCTTTATTGTAAAATGTAAAAATTCTGTAGTGTAATTAAATGTAAAATTGAAATTGGAAGATAACACAGACACACATGCACACACATAAGCTGCTATATGAATACTAAATGATCCTGAATAAAATATAACTTATATGGCTATTTGTTGAACATATTTCACTGATTATATTATGTATACATGGATGGCTGTGCCATGAATAAACAGATTAGGAAAACATCTATACAGATACCAAACACTACTCTATAAATAAATAAAATATATTTGCATCAACTTAACTTACACATTAACAACTCCTGTAATAAGCCACCCCCCCTTTCTATCATTAAATATTTCATCAATAATAATAATAATAATAATAATAATAATAATAATAATAATAATAATAATAATAATAATAATAATAATAATAATAATAATAATAATAATAATAATAATAATAATAATAATAATAATAATAATAATAATAATAATAATAATAATAATAATAATAATAATAATAAATGCTTATAATACTCTCAACTAACATCCATAAGCAACTTTCACCTAAGGTTTTAGACCATCATCAAATTTTTTTAAAAATTTTATGCTATTTCTTCTTTTATTTTTAGTTAAGTGCAGTTATTCACCACTGATACAGTATAATTTAATAAAAGTTTGTTTATATATATATATATATATATATATATATATATATATATATATATATATATATATATATATATATATATATATATATATATATATATATATATATATATATATATATATATATATATATATAATCAAAAGTTATTTTGTAGCAATTATCTGTTAAAAAGAGAAATCTAAAAAAATAGTATATTAATCTATAAAATTGAATTTATATTACAAAGTATATTATTTTATTGTGAATACTGTATTTCATCCCCAAAATAAAATTTATCATAGTTTTATTTTCTGGTAATTAAAATTCCATGATAATAAAACTGCATGTAAATATTCCTGAAAAAAAATGTTTTTGCTTTCTTATTTTTTTCAACTTTGTGTTCTGGTGTTGAAAGTCTGTCATAACAAAATTAGAGACTGATGCACCAAGATTAAAACATCTCTGCAGTAGTTGGGAGGCTTTCCTTTGATATACTAGTTTACAACATATCATAGCTGACCTTTTAAGAATGTTCACAGTAGTGTCTAGCCTATTCATTAAAAGTGCATTACAAATTACCAAATATAATTAATTCAAATTGTGTTTGTGGTCAAATAAATCTGAAGTGTGGAAACCTGATTGTGAACTTAATAAACAACTATGATAAATGCAAATTGACTGGATTTCATATTATAACTCACAAGTATATTTTTTGTCAAATATTTATTGAAATTACATGTATGTGAGTGAAATAAAATACTACCTCATTTATATTTATGCCAGATATTTGCTGAACCATATTATTGCTATGAAAGCAAAGGGAATTTTGATGGTCTTTTAAGTTATAGACATTTTTCCTTTGAGACTGAAATTGAATTTTTTTTAACTAAAGACTTTTTAGGGCAACTTATGTATTTAATTTAAATTAGGATTATAAATTGATCTATTATTGATGATTATTTACCTCTATACTCTTAAAAAAATATTAAATATTACTTTTATATTTTTAGTACTTATTTTTAGTCAAATTGTTTCTTTCTTTTTTATATTTTTTAACCTTTCTAAATATGTAACTAAAATTTCCAATTATTATTTTAAAAGTGTGATTTAATTAAAACACTCCTTTTGAAGACATATCTTCTAAAATTTTGAACAACAATGAATACTTTTCTTGATATAACTCTTAAATTATTTTTATTTACTATTTTCCTATTAAGTTGAATTATTAATTTTAACACATTCTATAATATATTAAAAAATTTTACAATGTTATTCATTTATATATAATTCATAATAAATCCCATTCCATTTGTCATTTTAATATTTGTATTATAATATGAATATATAGAGCTTGCAAAGCAAGCTCTTAACAAGCTTTGAGAATATCCTCAAACCCAGATTGGTTTTTGCTTCTGGCATTGTCAGTGAGGTGCCAGGATATTAATTAGATTCCCCAGTATTTTTAATCTAATGAATATCCTGGCACCTCACTGATGATGCCAGAAGCAGAAACCAGTCTGGGGTTCAGGATATTCTCAAATCTTGTTAAGAGCTTGTTTTGCAAGCTCTATATATAACATTTGTAAATATGAACTTTATTAAAATTATGTCATGTGACATCTGACTTGATTTTTTTATCATTTTATAATATGATTATAATTATGTGATAATATTTTATTTTTTCATTTGATGAAGGTAGAATTCCAGCTTTTTGAGCACCACCTACTGTTTTGTTATTGAATTTATAATGTACAGTTAATGAAGATATTTATTTTTGTTTGAAAGTGTTGTATTGTAAGCAGCCACAATTATTGACAAACAAGAACCTATACCCTACACTTTAAGACAATCCAAATATGTGAATGAATTTAAAACTATCTGGCATCTGACAAAAAACACCGTGATATTATTTTCATATTTATTCTCAGGTAAAAATCTATAATATCTAAAACTTCTTCATAAATATAGAAGAAAATTTTATACTCATTCAATTTCGAGCACTGTAGAGTGTAGTTGTAAAGTTAAGAATATAATAAAGAAGTCAAGAATGTAGCAAATAATATTTTTAATATTATGTATTTTATATAGTACTTAAAATTCAAAATGTAAAGATTGTCCAATGGTATGCAATAAAGTAAAAAAAGCCCCAATAAAACTAACATGATTCACTTTTTATTGTCCAAGACAGTAGTAAAGTTAAAAAATGTTTTAAAAAATAATTTCAATCTCTTTGTTCTTCCTCTATTAGAAATTTGCTTGCATGTTTATTTAAGACCAAAAATAAGATAAAATGATCTCCGGTTCACTTAAAAGATAATTGATTTTTGCAATTCTTATACAATATCATAAACAAATAGTAACATTTTTAGTAAGATTTTGGAAAAATCAAACCACCATCCCAAAATCCAATGTAATTTGCTATAAATAAAAGCCTTATTCTTTATTTACCGAACATGTAAAACCATTGTGAAAATATAATGTGTAATAATCTGCTAGACGGCCTAGAGAATTGATTGATAGATAAGAGAAAGTCCCATTTTCTTGTAGAATATATATATATATATATAATAGAAGCTTAGAATTACAATAATATTTTTTTTCTTTCATATGTCAAAGCATTGGCTAGGAAGCGAACCCGTGAACCTGGGACAACTGCTTGTAATGCGGCTGTGCTGACCACTCGGTCACCAATGCTTGACTAATAAAAGATAATTTATTAGTACATTTTCCACATATAGCATATAATTAATGATATAATTAAAAAAGGCCTAAAATATATTAATTCGTTTATAAATGTTAGCAAAAATATATTAATTTGTTTATAAAGGTTATAAGTAATTTTACTAAATATTCTACAGAAAAATGCAAATATTAATGGACTTGACTTTTGTTATAATACTTTGATAATTATTTTATATTGAATGAAAATATTCATAAAACCAAAATGATTAAAATAATAATGAACCTATTTATATAAATATAGACTTGCTATAACTTAAATATTAACATAATAAAATTAACAGATTAATAATCAACATGATATTGATTTACAGGAAACTACATTCTTTTTCAAATGTTGATTATTTTACTTCTAAATACAACATATCCAGGCTAAAGATTTTGAAAACCAAAAGAAAATTTTGACCAAATTGTAATTGATTTTTTTGATAATGGAATTAACCAGATATCCAGATTTTTATTAACGTTAAAACAAAAGTATTCATCATTTCGCAAATTATTGAAAAAGTTTCAAACATTTTGAAAAATAAATACAATTAATGTTATCTTATGATCACATTTTTGAGGAATAAAAATGATTTAAAAAAAATAAAGCTTATCTTAGTAACACATCTTTATTTGAAAATTTCTTTTTTGATCTAAACTCAAGTTGATGTCATAATTGATTCCAGTAAATTATTATTTTCTGATGTTGTGTTTTTATGTGAATATATTTTTTTTAAATTTAACTATTGTTTAACAAAAGTTAATATCTAGATAATGGTGAGAACAGGTAGAAATATAGACAAATAGATAGACAAATCACCATATGAGATAGCTAATTACACTGCTTTCAAGTAAAAGAAAAAAAAGATAGTTAAATAACTATAAAAGTTAATATATATATATAGATCGGAAGATATATATATATATATATATATATGGTGTATATATATATATATATATATATACACCAGTAACCACCTAAACATTCACAATAAATATAGTAATCAATATTTCTCACTGCTGTCAAGGCAACTTTCACACCTTTTAATAGCAAGAATGGAAATCCATTCTTACTAATGGTCCATTGAATATATATGGACACTTAAAGTTTGCAACTTGACTACAGAGTATGAAATATTGATACAGTGAAGTTTAGATAAACCTCTTTAAACATGAAATAAACATGTCACTGTAAGGCAGACTAATAAATAGTCAATTATAACATTACAAACTGCAATATTTTTAAATTGCCTATGTATTATTTAGAAATAATAAACGAAATAGTGTCTAAAGCTAATCTGGGATAATGATGTAATTAGATACCAACCAGTAACCACCTAAACATTCACAGTAAATATAGTAATCAATATTTCTCACTGCTGTCAAGGCAAACTTCACACCTTTTAATAGCAAGAATGGAAATCCATATATATATATATATATATTGTAACGAGCACAGACGTTCGTTACATTGGTTGTTTTTTTTATTTATTAAACACGCAAATAAATTAAAAAGTTCGCATTTAAAAATTTTCTTTAAGAATTAAAAATTGAAATTAAATATCACCTTAAACTCGTATATATTAAATCGCACAGATAAAAAAAATTATTAAAATAAAACAGTATTAAAAATAGAAAAGGTATTTTAAAAACAAAAACTTAAAAACATTTAGAGATAAAAATATATCTTTAATCTTGAAAAACACAGAAATTAATCAGAAATGGAAATGATTGTTAATTAGTTAAATGTAAACCAGCCTTGGGCATTTAAATGTAAAAACATCGGTCAGATAAAAAAACAATAGAAACAAATAGCCAATGAAAGAAATCCATCAGGAAATCAGACCTCAGTGAAAGGTTCATCACATCGATGACATAATGCCAAGTCAATCCTTCGAATACGTATAAAAGGAAAGTTTGGAAATTATTGGTTGATTATTATTGATTATTTACGATGTGACAGATATGTGTTAGTGCGAAAGTGAAGGAGAAGGGATTGAAAAAGATGCACGTTCAATCCCTTCAGTTGTTATAAAATGGAAAAATGAAACATCGCTTTTCTTATATTCAGAGGACCACAGGATCATCGGGAAATTTAACCCTGGATTTCAAATGGCAAGCAACTGTAAAAGATGAACATTTCTAAAACCGTAAGAACTTTATAAAATATAATGAACAATATTAATTTGAAAACACTAAGAACTTTAAATTTTAAACTTTCCTAGTATTTAATAGTTACAAATAGAATCATATCTGACCAAACTAAATTCTTTATTAATAGTGTTATTTGATGTATTTTTTTTCTTATTTATGTAAAATCATTTCCATTTATTTATTTTTTGTTTTTTATGTTTTTATCATGATTTTTTGTTTTTCGTTAAATTAATTATATAAATGTTAAACTTAAGTCAGGCATGAATGGCTGTATAGATTTGTAAAGTTATATTAGGGGAGGGTAATCTTAGGTTATTTGTGTCGTTGTTAAATTGGGTCAATGGATTGGATATATTGATGTAGCTAGTAAATGTAGTCGGAAATTCGCTACTGGCAGAATCGCTTCATATGCCACACTCTCCCATTTTGCCTATGGAAGGAATTATAAGACGCAGAGCGCAGTTCCTTTCTATGGAGTTTTTTTTATTGTTCTTGTTAGATAGATGTCATATTCCTATTTGACGAGAGGCAATTTCTTCTCTTAACTTTTTAGTGCTGCCGTATTTCGTATTACATTGAATACATCGATATATCAGATGGATTGGCACCAGTTTGGCTGCGACCTTTAGCCTAAGGTTAAATAGGGATAGAATGTTTATTTTCAAAAGCAAATTTATGTAGTCTATTCATACTCGACACTAAATAAAAATGCACTAAATTTAAGTTGTTTATAGACGTTTGCATGGATTCGTTATCGGTTAATTATGTTTTGGATTTCATATTTGATCAAAATATATAGACATTCGATAAATAATGATACCTTACTGGTGGGTATCTAAAATGTATTTATTCAGATGTCTTTTAAGTTATTGGTGACAATGCAAGTATCT
Source organism: Epiperipatus broadwayi (assembly GCA_028023455.1). Classification (NCBI taxonomy): domain Eukaryota; kingdom Metazoa; phylum Onychophora; class Udeonychophora; order Euonychophora; family Peripatidae; genus Epiperipatus; species Epiperipatus broadwayi. Next base: position 15,523,930 of record JAQFVV010012397.1, on the reverse strand, counting down.
TATGCTGAATACTAGAGGGTTTCTTATATTTCCCTATGCAATTGTCAGTAATCAATAATTTTGTATTTTGATCGTTTATGTTTATTTTGAAATGTTTTTGACCGTTGAAATCTATGTAACCAATCTATAGCAACATATTATAACAAGCTTTTATAATCCCATCTGTGCAAACTTAATTAAAATGTAAACTTATAATATAATAGAAATTAAAATGTAAATTAAAATCAAAGGTAAAGTTAAAAATAATGTTAAATGTTAAAATGTAAAACTAATACTAAAATAATTTTAAATCTTATATATATATGTGCATAAATAAATGTTTGTATGTTAATTACTGGCAGTGGCTTATTTTTTTTTTTTATATATACTCTTAGATTATATTATTAAATCTCTGCTATTCCACTGAGCTAGTGACATGGGCTAACGACTGGATGCAAATTAAAAAAAAATTTTTTTTTGACTTACGTATTTGCCTACTTTATAAATTTTTCTAGGTTCAAATGCCTAGATGGCGCCCTGTAGTGCAGTTTACGTAAATCTATCTTCTCCAGATCGTTACAATATATATATTGTGCCCATTTCAATTTAGCCTGTGGATAAATTTGTAGTAATGTGCATAAAATGAAAAACAGAAAAAAATCATCATCACATTCTTTTATATAAGAACAGAATCTGAAGGGCACCCACCCAAAAGCCTAGAACAAAAAGAGAGTGGAGGAAATATTTATTCTCTTTGTCTGTTTGTATTGATATAAGCCTGAAAGAATAGTACAAACATTGAATTATTTCACAGTTATTTTAAAAGTTAGGTTTAGAATACATATAAACAGTTATATGTGGACACAAACTATTTAGTTAATCAGTTTCCTATTTTGATTATTAACTTTCTTCAAAAGTGATCTATACTTGCTAAATTCTACTCTCTATTTTTTTCTATAACAATAATTATGTCTAATTGTTCTAATAAATTAATTTTGAATATTAAGTTATAGTTTGTAAAAAAAATATTCAGATTATTTTTAATTAACAGATTTTTCTGAATGTCTATGTGTGATTGTTTTTTACATAAATGAATTTGCAGTTACACATATAGTAAAAGAAAAATTCTGTTAAAATTATTTTTTGAAAGAGAAAATTGTGTAAAGAATTATAGTGTTAATTAAACTAACAAGTTAGAATTTAATCTAGCAGTACATCTGAAAGTCTTTAGAGTCAAAGATACTTAGAGAAAAAAGTAATTAAATTTTATAAAGTTATATTTGACACAATGATGTGAAAGTCACTAAGGTAACTTTATTTCCAAACTAGTTAATTGTCAAGAAAGTTATTGGTCTGGATTTTTTTTTTACCAACAGTAAATTTCTAACAAATAATCAGTTTCAAATTAGACTGGTGTTTATATCTATTCATTTGGATTTCTTATCAACAATAAATTGGAAGCAGATGATCAGTTTTATTCAAATTATTTAACTAATAAAAATCAGGTTTTTTACATAAGGGGTCTGTAAAAAGACTCCATGATACAAAAGACTGAAAATCACTTAGAGAATTATTAAATATTAAAACTTTGCAGGGAACAAGTTAAAATGTGGAAACAGATCAGTTTGAATTACTGTCATTTTTATATATAATTTTGTTTGGAAAGATACATATTGCAATGAGAGGCTATGTATACATATATTTTCCATCTGTGTTAATCCAGCCAGCCATCATCCCATGCATATCTAGAAAATCTGAACCAAAAGTATTACACATATTGTGACAGATTGTAAAAATGAGATAGAAGACACTAATTGATCACCTACATTTTAAAGCTACAATGAAAATAAGTAAACTAGTGAAATGTGTTAAACCATCCTAGTTCTGTTATGCCAGTGACTGAGTTTAAACCCCAGCAAAAAATATAAAATATGAAAACAACAGAGTTTCATAATCTATTAAAATAAATATGTTGAGAGTAAGGAAAAACAATTCCAGTGCAAAATGTTTCCTAAGGAAGCAAGTGACTTCACCATCATAATTACAGTAAAAGAATTGCAAGCCTCAAGCCAAGACAAAAGAATTAGACTGTTGCAGTAAACTACTGAAATTGGTAATATACATGTGTTACATATTGGTGTATGTGGTTGCTGAAAAATTTATAAACATTCAACAAGCTGAATTTGTACTCTTGGAAAGTGCTGCCTCAATAAATTAAAAGAAGGACTGGAAATATAAATTTTAGGTATATATTTTCCTTTTTATTATATAAGGGACTATTCACAATTTTTTTTAATAACAAAATTCTTTATCTTTTCTAATCTCTAAATTTTAAAACCAAAACTGAGTAAAATAAGAGTTTTAGTAATAATAGCTATAAGCTTTATTAATGATTTTATGTATTCTAAAATTATTATATTTATCCACTTATTGGTGTATTTTATTTTGTGAAATGTATTATTGTGGTTTAATTCAAAATTATGCAATAATTTGTATGTTAAAAGTTTTTTTTGTTTAATTATAATACATTATTCATAATGAGAATCCACAAATACACATGTAGTAATATATTTATTCTTGCCACATGGATAGCTGTATTTTATAAATGTTGAAAGTGATAGAAAATTAGCATTGGAGGAGTTAGATTTTCTTTTTAAATGTTATGATTAGTGACCTCAATAGCTTACAGAGAGAGAGATAAGTAATTTAAATATTTTTTCTGTAAATGCTTCTACTTCTAAAATCTAATTAACCTTTTTTCTAATTAATTATCTTGTTATATGTTGTGTTTAAATATATAAGGTTACAAAAGTATGTGCATGCATAAAGTGTTTATATTTTTAAGAAAATATTTTCCTTAGTTATTTATTATACAAATTGATGCACAAACACTTTACTCTGAGAAACATTGGATAATGTCATTAAAGGGAAAGAGGGAATAGTTTAATATTGTTAATATTATGATGTAAATATAAACAACTCATAATTGTTGTTCATATAAGTTTTCATATATATATTTAAATAGTATGTATATTTTAGTAGTCCAGTAATAAATGTTAATTTGTTTTTTTAAAAAGAGACATTTATCTATAAGGAGTATTTAAAAGTTTATTAATTATAATTATTCATCATGACTGTTGAAAATTAAGGTTTAACATAAAATATTATAAAGCAAGGCATATAAATATAAATGTATAAAAGCTAAATTTTATGTTAAGTGTTAGTTCTAAAGCTATGGATAGAAGTACCATCATCATTATCATCATGATTTTAAATTAATGATCTAGATAAATATGTTTAATGGCCATAGATAAATAATAATTTTCACTGAATTTAGTTATCATATGTGAGTCATTATAAAATAATAACCACCATTCCAATCATCCACATAATTCAAGAATGAGTGAATTGCCACCATAAATCTCTAGAGTTTGATAGGTTCTAGCAATACTTATAAAAATTTTAAAATGTTATTATAATATTAAAATGTAAGTGAAAATTTTTGACTGATGAATTTTATATGTACAACTAAATCATAAAAATGTTTTTATGTTTTTCTTTATGTTAGTGCAAATGTGATATGGTGCTAAAATTAAAAAATCATACATTTTGTTATAAAGTACCAAATGGATTCAAAGCCAGTACATTTGAATTAGGTATAGAATATAACCTTGTCTAGATTCAGATAACCTAGTGGTACCCTGATAGACCATATTCACTCTATGTTCACATACTATTCACTTAATAAAACTAAGAGATAAAAAAAATGGGTAAATAATGTTGGATTTATTTGGAAATATTTTATTAAATTACACCACTTGATATGTTTATTTAGGTTGATATATATATATATATATATATATATATATATATATATATATATATATATATATATTTAACCCGTGCAAATCTTCGTTTTAACATATATATATATAATTGCACAGATGGTAAACTATGAAAAAATTACTCAAAAATAAAGTAAAGTAAAAAAAAGAAAAAAACTAAAGATAAAACACTTTTGTTACAGTAATGTAAAACAAAATACTAAAAACTTTATTTTCTATTCAAAAATTGTTTAGATCTTAGTAGTGTAAAGAGTAGCTTACAATGCACATATTCCTAAAAAGATCAAGCCTATTTATTGAACCCAATCTATTTGGAATTTTATTAATAGTGGGAAGATTATTTGTTTGTTATTATTATATATATACATATAATACATAATAAATTATTGTTTTATTATAAATAAAATATGATTTATATTTTGAAAAGTAATATTGTATATATATAAACTATTTTATTAAACACTGTAATGTATATATATATATATATATATATATATACATTATTTCAATATATATATATATATATATATATATATATATATATATTGAATGATAATTTGTAATCAAATGATTTGAGGATAGCCTGAAGTTAAAGTAAGATGGTGATGTGTGAAAATAAATCTGATTTTATTTTTATTCTATTTGTAATAAATGAAATAAATTTAAATAATAGGCAGTTAAAAATATCAGTGTTGCAGATCTACATACACAAATTGTATAAAAATAATAACTTTTTACAAATCGTTCTTCTTGTCAAAAGAGATAGCAGCTACAATAATAGACAATAGTTTAAACTAAAATTTAGAATGCTAAAATGGAGTTTTGCTTTTTCTTTTATTTAAATTATAAACATTTTTAAAAGTCAAATGTTGTAACTAAAAGTTTACCAAATTCAGAGGAAAGAAAGTGAAATAAGAAGTAAGAATAACTGATAAATTTTGTAATAATTAAAGCATGTTTTAAAAGTTGTTGGAGTAATTTTAAATGTTTTATTTTTTTTTTCAAAATGAATAAGGAAAATTAATCTGCTGAAAATTGAAAAAAAAATAAAAATAAAAATATTTTCTTTATATATATATAAAATATACAAATCAATATATATATCAAAATACAGTACAATTTATATAAATTATATTCTTTTAGAAGTACTTTCGACTATACACTTTGTAGTCTTTATCAACTATATAATGTTGAATAATCAAAACGAGACAACCCTTAACAATACCAATAGTTCAATTCAGATTTCCCACAATTCTGTTATCTTAACATTTGATGACTGGCGATTCATTAACATTTGACAATTTCTTGAAATCAACATAGCCTCTTTTATTTTACGTTTATTATGACAACGTTCAATTTGAATAATTTTCATATTTTTATAATCAAATTTAAATCCATATTGACAAGATTTATTATGATCAAATATAACAGATGATGAAGGTTTATTTACATCTGTTCCATATTGATTTTCTTTTTGAATTCTATTATATAAAAGCATATGTTCAATATGGAACATATGTAAATAAACCTTCATAATCTGTTATATTTGATCATAATAAATCTTGTCAATATGGATTTAAATTTGATTATAAAAATATGAAAATTATTCAAATTGAACGTTGTCATAATAAACGTAAAATAAAAGAGGCTATGTTGATTTCATGAAATCGTCAAATGTTAATGAATCACCAGTCATCAAATGTTAAGATAACAGAATTGTGGGAAATCTGAATTGAACTATGGGTATTGTTAAGGGTTGTCTCGTTTTGATTATTCAACATTATAAAGTTGATAAAGACTACAAAGTGTCTAGTCGAAAGTACTTCTAAAAGAATATAATTTATATAAATTGTACTGTATTTTGATATATATATATATTGATTTGTATATTACATATATTGTGAAACGAATACAGATATCAAACTTTATTTATTACATATATATATACGTAAAGTGATTCTATAATATCCAATATAAATGTATGATTACAAATAATTATTGAATTGTACTTTAATATGAATATGGGCTAGAGCAAAACATGCTATTGTGCATCATGGTATTTTGTACCAGCTGCATTAAATATCTATATATTTATTTTCCTACTTTATTGTAAACTCACAAGAAGATGCGTGCAGTCCAAAGTAAACAGGCATTGGAATACTTAATGGTGAATCAAATGAAGATATAGGTGTTTACCATTAAGCACAACTACAGGCGACACCATTGTACCTATCTATCCTTGCTAAGGAAAATGATTTACTAAGTGAAACTGCTTTGAAGAACAACTTGCCTAACTATCAACTACTACTACCTCCATTAGAATGATTTTTATGAACTTTGTACCAATTACAGTTTTAATGAAAGAATCAATATTATACATTTTTTTTATTCATGTTATCTGTTGTATTTTCCCACTCTGATGCTGAAACCTCATTTTTTTTAGAATTAGCAAAGAAGAAAGAGGGGATTATTCACTTTGATATTTTTCTATTTGCATTGTAAATAAAATTTAGGCAAACTCACCTGCTTCACATCAGGTTATCTACAAATAGTAAGGTAAGATTTTTTAAATTTATTTTCATAGGTTAAATTGCAACAGTTACACAGAATACATATTATGTTTTATTTTGTTGATTACCTTTGTAAATATATTTTCCAGTATGTTTGACTAATCAACTAGTATTAATTTCTATCTCTATCATATATATATATATATATATATATATATAGATATAGATATTTAACAAGTTCTCCCAAATTATATATATATATATATATATATATATATATTATATATATAATTTGGGAGAACTTGTTAAATAGATTGTTAACATTTGTAAATAAATAATTTAGCTAGCCAGCATCTCAATTATCTCAAATCACTAACATTTATTTTTCTATATAATTATGCTTTATAAAGAATAAGTGACATAAATGAATTTATTCCATGGGGTATAAGGGTTGGATCTGGAGAATCATTAATTAATAAAATGGTAGAGGTTCACATGTGACACATGTACATATAATGATTATTATTTTTTTATCATTACTATTGTTGTTATACTTTATATTTATTATTGTTAATAAATGTTTGAGAGTTTGTATTATTCCAGTCACTGGTTTATTGAGTTGTCTGACATTCCACAGTTTATAAATAATTATGCATGCCACACATCTATTTTTCTTATCATATAAAAGCTTGAAAATAAAACAAATATAATAAATGCTAGTTGTAACCTATATGTAGACCCAGAAGTTGCTGTGTGTATCTGTTCATACCTGCTAAAGAAGTCAAAAGCAATATTCTCTCTGGGTTTGAATATTAGGGCATAACAGAATTTAAAAAGGACAGAAAGTGGATGAACTAACCTCTATTGCATTTAATATTAGTAAATAAGGATAGAGTTATTCAATTAAAGTGAATGCGATCATTGATTAAGCATTCCATCAGGTTCTCATTAGCATTCTATCAGGAGACCCACAGTCTGAACATAGTCGGATGCCACCCTTTTCCTTTTTAAGCCTGGTAGGTCTCTGCAGATTGTTTCATTAGGGGCAATAAATTAAAGCATATTAACTTATCCCACACCATATTGCTACATCTGTATAGTAGTACAGTCTGCATGTTAGTTGACCATCCATTACATATGGTGCACTATCATTGGGCTTGGCTTGTTTATGACAGTTGATGAAGAGTACTGCCCATTATACTGGTGTTAGCAATGTTTGGGTCAAGTGGTAATCAACTTTGGGGCTTGATAGATTGGTATACCATCATATATAGACTTTGTGTAGGTTGGTGATACATTGTGAACGAACCAGCTGATTGTTGAATATGATCTATATATCCAAGTGAATTTTTCCATCTGTTATATCTGGTGCCATCAACTTTTGTGGCTAGTGGTCATCTTTTCATCCATTATATCTGGCTTGCAATGTGGTAGACATGAAGATATTACAGTTTCTAGAGGCATGCATTTTTCAATGGTTATATCTGTCACACAACGTGTTAGGCATAAAGATATTACAGTTGATAGATTCATCCAAATATATTTACCAATAGTTACATCTGGTATCCAGTATGTTAAGTATAAATATACTCTAATTGTAAAGGAAGTCCAGCCATTGGACTGGCATTTAATTTTTTTTTAGATAGTTAAACACATTTCATTTTATATTTTTCTATCAACATAAACCCCAATTGAACTTATACACTTGGCAAACAACTAGCACTTTCATCTAAAATAAAAGTAATAGTGATAATAGATCACATAAACTTGAATCAATTTTCAATAAGAGGTCTAATGTATTGAGTGTAAATTGGAAATATAGAGGATTGAACAATAAACAGAGACCGGTGATAAATAGTTATGTGAGTAATAAATGATACTAAAATAGTAGAATTAGACATGTAAAAGGACATAGGCTAAAAGTAGATCTATTATAAACTAAAAAAAGAGGTAAAAGATAAACGCAATGTTTTGGAGTGGTGTGATGCACTGTGGCATGTGATTATTTATAGTTTTATAAATAAATATTTTATAAATAGTTTGCAAATAAATAAATATTTAATGATAACCAGAAGTGGTAAGCAATTAAGTAATATGGATTCAAAACATTTGGAGATAGGGAAAGATAGTAGAGACAGTGAGTTGGTAGATGATACTACCATTAATAAGGTAGAATCTACGATGATTCAAATACCTGGGAAGGGGGTCTATTCTGGAAGTTGAAAATTCCCCACAAGTGCAACGAGGGAGTCAAACAGTTTCTTAAATTCAGATGATTTTTCCCAGTGAGATTACTCAAGTGCCTGAAGTTGGAGTAACTCAGGCTATGCAAGAGCCTACAGCATTGGCACAACTAATCCAAGTAATCATGGAGATAAAGAGTGATATGAATAATATAAATAGTAAAATGGGAAATATGGCAACCAAACTGGAGAATATGGCAATCAAATCTGATGAAATGTAAAGTGATATAAATAATAAGTTGGAGAATATGGCAACTAAGGCTGATATAAATAAAATAAATTTTTAAGGAAGAAATATGTGAAAATCAATAAAGGCACCAAGATGAGTTCAGATGGAAATACAAATTATCTGTACTGAGTTGGAGCAAAATTTTCACAAACAAAGTATGGAGCTATAAACCTTAGGACAAGAACTGAAATGCTTAGATAAAACCATAACCCAGAGGTTGGGAATCACTGAATCCCAACTGAGTAAGGGCACATTAGTTGTTTAAACACAACAAACCCAGACTAATTCAAGTACTTGATATATCGAATTTAAATTGAGAGAAAAGCAATGGAATTATACTCTCAAGATTCAAGTGATACAAAGATCACAAGGATTCAAGATTAATTCTGAGTTAGATGACGATGCCATAGGAGTCGATGACATCTCATACTCTGAAGATGTCATGATAGAGTATATGAAAGAAAGTTCCATGATAAATGAGTTGGACTCAAATTTGAGATCATTACGGCACATTCGTGTTTACCATCAAAACAAGGATAAAATGCTTTTCAGTTATGACATTTGTGAGCATAATGGCAATAACAAGGTTGGGTTGTTACAAGTTCAAACAGCTTTCTTATGAGAAAACTGGCACACTACATTTGCCATTTTGAAGGGATTAAAGAAATTGGTGAATGCGATCATCTTAGCTGTGTGTTATGGAAATTAGAGTATTTCCATAATCAACAAGATGATCAAAACATAGAAAAATATATAATGAGAACAGAGATGATCATGTTGCAGTCCATAAAACAGAAAGGTTTTCAGTTCCACAAGTTATGTAACACTTATGAAGGACCCTTCACATTTATGACGCATATACATGACAGACTTAAAAGAAAAATTACATAGTAAGGGAAGGACTTCAAATGATGCTACTTAAAGCACATAAAATGGACTTTTTACAATGGATAAATTCTCAAGAGATGTATTTATTTTTTTAAGAAAATAAATAAATGAATGAATAAATCTAATGGTGTATGTATACATGCATATATAATACAACTTATGATAGTATAGAAAAATGATATTATAAAACAGATAGACCAGATAGTTAATTATATCAACTGGAGTGTGAATGAATCCACTGAATTCACATCCATTGAACTACATTTTAATCAATCAATTCCCATGCTGTTCACTAAATATCAACCTATGACTAGATATAAACAAAATAGTATGGAGAAAAATGTGCAGAAAGCATATCTTCTATTGGTAAGTAAAGCTAATAAAAGGAACAAAAATAAGACTGGAACTCCACATACTTTAAAAGTAGAATAGAAAGCTTTAATAAAAAACCCTCATATTTGTAAGCAAATTCAAAATAAATACAGTAAGTTTTACCATCTATATGAAGGACCTTACACAATAGTTAAACAATTGAGTCCTAATGCATTTTTGTTGGATATGGAAGGACAAGTTAGGGGCACATATAATTTCCGAATTATGAAACCATACTATGGACAATCTTAGTAATTATAGAATTGTCATACTCAACTGATGTGTGAAAAAAAAAATGAATGTTGATAAGTAAAAAAAAATTAAATATTATGAAGTTAGGTTAAAAATAATGATGAGAGTATTCCCTAATGGATACCAAAGCAGATATTAATATACTTTAGTGCCACGTTCTTTTAAAGAGTTAAACCACACTAAGTGATGGTTGATCCAATCTTCTGTTAGTCCTCAAAGGAAATCCAATAAGACTCAATAGGAGCAGGATAGAAGATAACAAGAAAAAAATATGTTCTATCTGAAACAGAAACACATTTTTATTAGTGTGCTCAAACATAACTATCAGTAGTTTAAAAAAAAACTCTATGTTTGAACCTTACCTTGCAAAATATTTCATGAGAGTGAATAGAGAAGAATAGAAAGCAATTTGTGTAGTTGAGTATAGAAAACAGTAAAATAAGGTTCCACTACCCTTCTTATATTTGTGTAAAAAAAACCCATCAAACTTCAAATGTGAACCTTGTGTAAGTGTTAAAATTTTCAAGACAGATTAAAATTCTAACTCTGTAAGGAGAGGGGGTTGTAAAGAGTAGCTTACAATGCACATATTCCTAAAAAGATCAAGCCTATTTTTTGAACCCAATCTATTTGGAATTTTATTAATAGTGGAATGATTATTTGTTTGTTATTATTAAATATGTACTTATAATACATAATAAATTATTATTTTATTATAAATAAAACACGATCTATATTTTGAAAAGTAATATTGTATATATATATATATAAACTATTTGATTAACACTGTAATGTATATATATTTAACATTGAATGTAATTTTGTAATCAAATGATTTAAGGATAGCTTGAAGTTAAGTTAGGTGGTGATGTGTGAAAATGAAACTGATTTTATTTTATTTTTTTATTTGAAATAAATTTAAACAATAGGCAGTTAAAAATCTCAGTGTTCCAGATCTACGTGCACAAATTGTATAAAAATAAAAACTTTTTACAAATCATTTTTTTTTTGTCAAAAGAGATAGCAGCTATAACAATAGACAATAGTTTAAACTAAAATTTAGAATGCTAAAATGGAGTTTTGCGTTTTCTTTTATTTAAATTATAAACATTTTTAAAAGTCAAATGCTGTAACTAAAAGTTTACCAAATTCAGAGGAAAGAAAGTGAAATAAGAAGTAAGAATAACTGATAAATTTTGCAATAATTAAAGCATGTTTTAAAAAGTTGCTGGAGTAATTTTAAATACTTTAAATCTTTTTCAAAAAGAATAATGAAAATTAATCAGCTGAAAATTGGAAAAGAAAGAAAAATGAAATAATTTTCTTTATATATATATATATATATATATATATAAAGAAAATTATTTCATATTTCTTTCTTTTAAAATCACTTTACATATATATATATATATATACATATATATATATATATATATATATATATATATGTAAAGTGATTTTATAATATCCAATATAAATTTATGATTACAAATAATTATTGAATTATACTTTAATATGAATGTGGGCTAGAGCAAAACATGCTATTGTGTATCATGGTATTTCCTACCAGCTGCATTAAACCTCTATATATTTATTTTTCTACTTTATTGTAAACACACAAGCAGATGCATGCAATCCAAAGTAAACAAGCATTGGAATATTTAATGATGAATCAAATGAGGATCAAGGTGTTTACCATTAAACACTACTACAAGAGACACCATTGTACCTACCTATCCTTGCTAAGGAAAATGATTTACTAAGTGAAACTGCTTTGAAGAACAACTTGCCTAACTATCAATTACTACTACCTTCATTAGGATGATTTTTATGAACTTTGTTCCAATTACAATTTTAATCAAAGAATCAATATTGTAAATTTTTATTTATTTTTTTATTCATGTTATCTGTTGTTTTTTCAAACTGTGATGCTGAAGCCTCATTTTTATAGAGTTAGCAAAGAAGAAAGGGGGGATTATTCACTTTGATATTTTTCTATTTTCATTGTAAATAAAATTTAGGTTGACCCACCTGCTTCTCATCAGGTTATCCACATAAATAGTAAGGTGATATTTTCTAAATTTATTATCATAGGTTAAATTGCAACACTAATACAGAATACATATTATATGTTTTTATTTTGTTGATTAACCTTGTATATATATTTTGCAGTATGTTTGACTTCTACCATGGGGTATAAGGGTTGGATCTGGAGAATCATTAATTAATAAAATGGTAAAGGTTTACATGTGATACATGTATATATAATGATTATTACTTTTTTATTTTTTATCATTACTATTGTTGTTATACTTTATATTTATTATTGTTAATAAATGTTTAAGAGTTTGTATTATTCTTGTCTTTGGTTTATTAAGTTGTCCTGACATTTCACAGTTTATAAATAATTATTTATGCACACACATCTATTTTTCTTATCATATAAAAGCTTGAAAATAAAATAAATATAATAAATGCTAGTTTTAACCTATATGTAGGTGCAGAAGTTGCTGTGTGTATCCGTTCATGCCTGCTAAAGGAGTCAAAAGCAATATTCTCTCTGGGTTTGAATATTAGGGCATAACGGAATTTAAAAAGGAGGGAAAGTGGTTGAACTAACCTAAATTGAATTTAATATTAGTAAATAGGAATAGAGATAGTCAATTAAATTGTATGCAATCATTGGTTAAGCATTTCATCAGGTTTTCATTAGCATTCTGTCAGAAGACCCACAGTCTGAACATAGTTGGATGCAACTTTTTTTTTCCTTCTAAGCCTGGTAGGTCTCTGCAGATTGTTTCATTAGGGGCAATAAATTAAAGCATATTAACTTATCCCCACACCATATTGCTACATCTGCATAGTAGTACAGTCTGCATGTTAGTTGACCATCCATTACATATGGTGCACTATCATTGGGCTTGACTTGTTTATGACAGTTGATGAAGAGTACTGCCCATTATACTGGGGTTAGCAACATTTGGGTCAAGTGGTAATCAACTTTGGAGCTCGATAGATAGATGTACCATCACATATAGACTTTGTGTAAGCTGGTCATACATTGTGAATGAACCAGCTGATTGTTGAATCTGATCTATTTATCCAAGTAAATCTTTCCATCTGTTATATCTGGCACCATCAACTTTTGAGGCTAGTGGTTATCTTTCTATCCATTATAATAAAATGGAAATTTTTTTATTTAAATGAAATTATATAATAGTAAACAGGCTCTTGAGTGCCTTTAATCAATCATTCATATAAGAGGTGAATTAATAAATTCCTAGTAATAAAATCTGATGTTTCTGCTCAAAAACAAACTTCCTAATAAATGATGCAAAAAAAAATTTGTCCTTATATAAATCGTTATTGCCAATAACATGAGCATGAAGCCAAGCAAGATCAGTCCTGGAATTTGATGATAAAGAATTGAAAATGATAAAAGAGGAAAGGAAAGAAAACTTTGATGAAGTGGAGTTTGTTCTTTTATATTAGTCTTTTTGATTAAGTAATTTAAGCTTAATTACATGTATTGTGGACCAAAAAAATTTAATAGTCATGCAATAAAATAATTTTCATATCTGCACCAGCTGAAATGACCTCCAGAGTGATTTTTTCCACAAAGCAGAAAAATGATAAATTGGTCTTCCCAGAAACTCTACTAATATAAGATGCAACTTAGAATCGAGTTGAGTGCATCAAGAACTTCAAATATGGAATCCAATAATCTGAAGCTATGGAAAAGTAATAACTTTTTATCCCAAATAACATTAATTTTAATTATCTAAAAACAAGAAAATTTCAAATACTTAAACCTAAATGGTACCTACCCCATAAATTCTCTTTTCTGATTAAGAAGAAACATAAATTATTTGTTATTTATTTTTCTTTTAATATGTTTGTCGTTATTATTATTTCCATGATGGTAATTTCTTTTAAATTAATAATTTAAAAATAAATATAAATGGATGCATTGTTTCATAAGGTTATGTTAATTTAATTTGGTTAACTTTGGGATATTTGTCAGTGCTGGTAGAGGGATGTGTTGGTGTTGTATATCAATGTAATCTGAAGAGGGGCATTGGATTCTCATTTCCTTATGCAGCATTAGTGTACAGGACATAGTACCCAACTGAATGCATGGCCCAAAAGTGTAGACATCATGTTGCTAATGGTTGTAGACATATTTCCTAGACCACTGATCTTTTTAAACAATGGTTGGTGATGATATGATGGCAAAGAACACAATCCCCTTTGTGGAGAATGTGTAATATATATTCAAAGTGATTACTTGGCTAGACAGATGTCCATTCCTGTATTGGATGATATCAGCCTAAAGATGCACATTCCTGTTAACATGTTTTTATGCTAACATTTTAATTTTACTTTAATCATGTCAGTATATAGTAAGCTATCATTGGTTTAGCTGTGAACTTTTAGCCTGACGTTAAATGATTTAAGTTTATAAATGTGCATTCTATGTAGTTTATTTGTGTTTAACACAATATAAAAATATTAAATCATATAACTTTCATCCATCTATGCATATTAAGACAAATATCAGGATTGAAATCTATCTATGAATGTTAAATAAAGAATATAATTCTCAAATCTGTTTTAATATATGTTATGTGCTTAATAAATGATTGTTGAATTAATAATAGTAATGACTTATATTATCTTTATTAATAATACCTTGAAATAGATTATGAAAAATAAGTTTGAAATGTTATATTATAAAACTTGGCTTCTCCATGAGCTAGTGACTAGGGCTATTGGTCAAATAAAAGATGAACCTCACTCGTACATTTCTTGCTACTTTATAAATATTTTAGGTTTGATTAGTCTCTTTAGTGTGGCACTTAGGTGAAGCATCTCCACCTGATCATTATAATTAACAACCCAACATGGCTCAATTTAC
Organism: Epiperipatus broadwayi; assembly: GCA_028023455.1. Classification (NCBI taxonomy): domain Eukaryota; kingdom Metazoa; phylum Onychophora; class Udeonychophora; order Euonychophora; family Peripatidae; genus Epiperipatus; species Epiperipatus broadwayi. Next base: position 15,508,694 of record JAQFVV010012397.1, on the reverse strand, counting down.
TTTAAGCATGAGTATCCTAAGAATTTTAGAAATTGTGCCAGAAACAAAATGATTATTTTATGTGTGTGTTTTTGTATGAAACTTAATAGAATTAAACACAATGTAAAAATAATGTCAGAAAGTAAATGTAGGCATTTGTATACAGATGAGAAAGGAAACATAAAATATATCTTTGAAAAGTAATTTTTGGGAAGAATTATTAATAAAGGGAGAAGGAAAAAATGGAAACTGTTGATGGGGGAGGGTGGTGCTCTTATGATAGAGAAATGTAGAACAATAGACCATTTTGTTTCTAATTACTCACTAAAGAAATTATTAAAAATATTTTTTCTCTAATGTATGACTACTAATACTTAAGTAAAAATTTTTTTAATTGTTTTTGTTTTTTGAGGAAGTTAGGTGATATGCAATGGTATACATTTATATCATTACATCACTTTCAAATAAAAAAAAAATGTAAAAGTTAATAATTTTTTAAACCAATACACATATGACATTACATAATTTTTTTATTAGTAAACATGAAAAAAATATAAGTTTGCGAATAAAAACTTCTTTTTTAAGAATTAAAAATTGGAAATTAAAAAAATCATCTTAACCTCATATATATATATATATATATAATCTCACAGATAAAAAAAAATATTAAAATAAAACTTTATTAAAAATAGGAAAACTAAATATTTCAACAAAAAGATTTAGAGATAAAAATATATCTTTAAGTTTGGAAAACATATTAATTAATCAGAAAATGGAAATGATTGTTTTAATTAGTTAAATATAAACTAGCCCTTGGGCATTTAAAATGTATAAGCAAAGGTCAGGATAGAAGAGAAAAACAATGGAATCAGACCTCAGCAAAAAGACCATCACATCGTCATGACGTAATGTTGACTGGATCTGAAAGGCTACTATAAATAGTGAGTGAAGAAAATTAGAGGGAGAGATGTATGACAGCCGTGGTGATATGTGTTAGGGCAGAGTTGAAGGGGAAGGGATTGAAAAGATGCACTCTTCAATCCCTTCAGTCCTGCTAAGAAAGAAAGAGAAATGACCTATTGTTTTCTACATTGAAGACCAGCTAAAGTAAAAGACCTCCAGATGAATAAATAAAACAGCCAACAGAATACCAATTTCTTTAGGATGGCATGGGAATTCATGTTCAAATGGCAAACAATAGGTAAAATGGAACGTTTTAAAATCGTAAGAACTTTTTGAACTCTGAGCTTTAAATATATTTCTAAAACTCCAGTATACTAAACAATAAGAAATTTAATTCTAAAACTTGTTCCATATTTAAAATAATTGCAATAGAATCCTATCTGACCAACTTTATTTATTAATAAGTAATTTTAATTTGATGTATTTTTTTTGTAAAATCATTTCCATTTATTTTTTTTTTTTTTGGTTCTTTTAAGTTTTATTTATGATTTTTGTTTTTTGCTAATTTAATATTATATAAATGTTACACTTAAGTCAGGCGTGAATGGCTATATAGATTTGTAAAGTTATATTAGGGGAGGGTAATCTTAGGTTATTTGTTTCATAGTTAAATTTGGTCAATGAATTAAATATATTGGTGTAATTAGTAGATGTAGTATGAGAGTCGCTATGGGAAGAATCATTTTATATGCCACACACTTCCATTTTGGCCTATGGAATGCGATTCGTAAGTTGGCAAAATGACCGCAGTCCTTTTCTATGGAGTTTTTTTTATTGCCCTTCTTGTAAAATAGATGTAGTATTCCTATCTGATGAGAGGCAATTTATTCTTTTAACCTTTTGTTCTGCTGTATTTGTATTACATTGAATGCATCAATATATCAGATGAATTGAGGTTGGTTTGACTGCAAACTTTTGGCCTAAGGTTAAATAAGGATAGAATATTTTCTTTCAAATGCAAATCTGTGTAGTCTATTCATACTCGACACTCTAAATAAAAATGCATTAAATTTAAGTTGGGTATGGACGTTGCATGGATTTTTTATCGGTTAATTATGTTTTTGGTTTCCATATTTAATCAAAATATATAGACATCGGTAAATAATGATACCTTACGGTGAGTATCTAAAAGGTATTTATTCAGATGTCTTTTAAGTTATTGGTGTCAATGTGGTATCTTATGATGAATGCCATTGGGTTCTTGTATTCCCTCTGCAATTGACAGTATCAATGAATTTGTATTTTGATCGTTTATGTTTATTTTGAAATGTTTTTAACCATGAAATCTATGTAACCGATCTATACTCAACATTATAAAACAAATTTTTATAAATCCATCTGTGCGAACTTATAATAGTATAAAAATTAAATGTAAATTAAAATCTAAAAATAAAAGTTAAAAATAATGTTAAATGTTAAAGTAAACATACTAAAATAATAATGTTAAATTATATATATATATATATATATATATATATATATATATATATATATATATATATATATATATATATATATATATATATATATATATATATATATAGCATAAATAAAGGTTTGTGTGTATAATTACTGGCAGTGGCTTATTTTATTCTTTTTTATATATCTTAGATGGGAATTTAATATAAAATATAAATCTCTGCTGTTCCACTGAGCTAGTGACAATGGGCTAACAACTGAAATCAATCAATATAATTTTTTTAAACTTACATATCTGCCTACTTTATAAATTTTCTAGGTTCAAATGCGTAGTGGTGCCCGGTAGTGCAGATTATGTTAAGTCTCCATTTTTCTGGATCATTATAATATATATATATATATATATATATATATTGTAACATAAATAACATTGATAAAAAGATGCAAATATTATATAATATCAAAAATCCAAATATTATAACTTAATAAACAGAAAAAAATTGTAAGTTAATAAAAGATGAAAAATATTTAAATATTACCACTTGCTGAGTATAAGCTATGAATCAAAAAGGCATTGTAGCTGAATAATATAAGAATAATATTGTTTATTCAAACATATGATGGAGACCAATAAGTGGTAACTTCAGTAAAAGAAGAAATTTATTAATGATCAAAATATTAATTATCATTCAAAATATTGGTTACTTAAATTCATCAATTTCTACTAAGATTTCTAAATATATCATAATGTCAATAATTAGACACAATAATGCTTGGAGACTAGTCATTTCAGGTGTCTGGCCTATTTCAAACCTTAGTTAGGCAGCCATTGTATCATCCATAAACAAGTAGAAACTATAAACAAATTATTAAGAACAAACTTTTATAACTCAAGAGATAACATTGAGTGGATGAGTACACTGGTAACTCAATAAAATATGTTCTCAATACATCCAACAGTAGATTGTATCTAATTTTATCTCTTGGTTTGATGTCAAGTGCATATCCAAGCAAGTAACAAGTGAATATGGTCTAGCAGGGCACCACTAGATTATCTGAACCTAGACACAGTTATATCTTATAACCTTTTCACATGTACCAGGTTTAATTCCTTTTTTGGTACTTTATTTCTAACAAAAATGGAGGATTTTGCTTTTAGACCCATATCACTGTATGCCCTAACATTTAGGTAAATATATAATATCCTTAAACTAAAGTGGAGTATATAAAATTCATCAGACAGAAATCATCTCCTAGATCTTAACATAATAAATGTGTTTCAATATCTTTATAGGTATTGCTAGCTCATATTATACTCTTAATTTAGGATTGCAATTCACTCATCCTTGCATGATACATAGATGATGTAATGGTGGTTATTATACTTATTCATGAATGTCAATGAAATACCATGAAATCACTTATTTGTCTATGGCCTTTCAACATTTAAACAGCTCATTAATTAAAATGTGATGAGGATAATGATGATAATGACAATATTTTTAACCACAGCTTTAGAAACAATATTATCATAAAATTTAGTTTTCAGAACTTCATAACTATTGGTTAATCTTAGTATATATAATTGGAACTTAAATAGTTAATATTAACCTTGATGATGAATGATCACAATTGATAAAGACTACTCTTAATGAAATATATACGCCTTGTTTAATAAAGCAAATTAACATTATTACTGCATTTCTAACATATATATATATATAAATTTCTAAATAGACATGAAAATTTATATTAACAATAACAACAATAATCATAATTGACTGTTTTAAAATCACAATATTAATTTTAAATTCTTCCCCTTTTCACATAAATGGTATAATGTATATTAAATTGGATGTCAAATTTGCAAAGATTTTTTCTCCACAAAAAAAATCTTTCATAAAAAAAAATAAAGATTCTCTTTTGCACACATACTTTATAATCTAACATTTAAAGTTGAATGAATAAAAATAAAGGTTAGTAGATTTGAAAAAGCAAGATTTCCAGAAACCAGTTTTAAATTACTTTTCTCCCCCTCCCTGCTATACTCTGAAATGCTATATTTTAACTTAAAACACAATCATCTAATATTTTTAATATTGCCTATTATTTTACATTCACACACAATTACATATATGCAACAAGTATTATTATATTATTATGTAGGTGTATTGAACCCCATTATAACCAAAATATTATTTAAAAACAAAATAATACAAAAAATATTTTACATATTAATAACATTTCATAACTTTAGGTTAATAGACAATCATAATTTTAATACATATAAATTCATTAATGAAGCTTATGTTTATCATTATTAAGAAATTCTTGGTTTCAATCGATCTTGTTTTAAAAGTTCCTTAAACAAAAATATACCACTTTGTTGCTAAAATTTTATTAAGTCTCTGACATCATAAAAATATATATAAAAGAAAAATTATATTGCCAGTTCTATTCTTTGTAGAGACTTTCAAGTATTTAAATTTATCTTGTTTAATGTCTATACTTTTGCAGCAACAATTTCTGTGTTTTTTTCCTTTGGAATGGTCTTTTTCTTGAGGTGTATAATTATTTGATGATGATGATTCTACTGAGGTTATTTGCTTCAGTGTTTCTTCCCTTCCTTTTTAAGCATAATTCTTCTAATAAATGGAGTATATCAGTTGTTCTCCCATTCATAATTTTGCCTGGGTTTAAACTCAGTCACTGGAACAATTAATTGGACTTGACGATTTAATATTTATCAGTAGATTAATCACATTCCTGATCACCTTCAAATGCAAGTGAATGTTTTCTTCTTTTTATTTAAAAACATCTTGTTTCTCTCAGTCAGTCAAAAGATGTAGAATATTATTTTTCTTTTTTTTTTTATTCAGACAAGACTTTTTTCTTTCATATATGATATGCAGGCTGGATGGCCTGGTAAACAGATTATATATATATATATATATATATATATATATATATATATATATATATATATATATATATATATATATATATATATATATATATAATTGCCCCCATTTAAGATTGGGATTTTTGTACAGTTGCAAATGCTTAACTTTTTTAGTTTCAATATTTTAAAGGTCTCCTCTGATTTTTCCCTGACTGGTTTTTATAGGTTATTGTTTTAGCTAACTTGTTTAATTATATTCCTAGTGTAACTTTCTCTGGAATCATATTCAAAAATCCCACTACCTTGATTTTTCAGACTAATCTTGTTTTAAAGGGAAAATTGTCTTAATCATTTTTTAACATCTCTGTCACAAATATACCACCTAAAATTTGAGTTGTTTTCTTTGATCAAGCTGATGGGAAAATTTTTAAAACTAGAAGCTTCACCATAACAAACTTTAAAATAAAATAAAAATAATTTAACAGATTTTTTTTTTTTTTTAATATGTAATAAAAAAGGTAGATCTATATATGCAATGTACACACACACACACCTTATTATTCAAATCATTTATAAAACTGGCCTATAAAATAATCTAAATGCTTTTTAAAAATTTATAGTTTAATACCTAAAATTAAATTCTTAACATTCAAACCCCAATCTATAACTCTTAAACCCCAAATTATAATCATAGATAAACATAATAGTAACAGATAATAATAAAATAGAAATAGAATAAATTATTAGAATTTAGAAAATGCAGGTTAGTTTTGAAGAGAGTTTAATATTTGAAATATACAATGATAATTAAACAGCATACACACACACTGCCTATATATGTGTTATAACTTTACTTTTTAACAAAAAAAAATTAAATATTGAATAACTAAATGTGTGTACTACTCTTTATGAGTTTTTATCAACACACAAACAAATACAGAACATATCTGTTGTGCCACTCTCTTTCTGTGTTAAGCTTTCAGAACTTGATCTTGTAGGGTTTAAACTTGGGTGCCCTACAGCTTCCTTTACTATATAAAAATGTGATAATGATTTTTGTTCCACATTTTTTTTCATGCACATTACTACAAATTTAGCTACTGACTAAATTGTAATGGCACAATATATATATATATGTATATATATATATATATATATATATATATATATATATATATATATATATATATATATATATATATATATATATATATATATATATATATATATATATATATATATATATAAACATTACAAGCATAAACCTAAACTAGTCAATATAATATCAAAACTACCCCAAACCCAAAATTAAACCAGACCAGCATAAAAATAATATTAAAACACAACCTAAGGTTTCACTGCTACAAGAAGACTTCTCAAGTGTAAAGAACTACAAAAACTACACAATATATATCATATTAAAAACTACCCACAAATCCATTCACTTCCCAACCATCCTTAATATTAAAAGGACTCTTAAATAAGTTAATTGCTTCAGAATAATAAATTTTCAATAATAAAGACTCTTTAATTCTTCTTTTGATTTCATTTCTCTCAAAGAAGACAACCTTAGCTTCATCAAAATCAATAGTGTGGCCTGTATCCTTTTCATGGACATACAAAGCAGAACTAAGATATCTATTTTAACTCTACTTTTATGAACCTTTATTTCTTTCATTTAAACTCAAACTACTCTGACTTATGAAAACCTTCTAACAAAATAAACAAGGATTAAAATATACTACACCAGGAATAGTCTTTCTATGAAAAACTTCTTTTGTATTATTTAATAAATTATTCAATGTAACACCCATTTTCCAAGCAATTTTCTTATTTCCAAACAATATACTATTTCTACACACAATTGTGTTTTTATATTATTTTTATGCTGGTCTGGTTTAATTTTGGTTTTGGGGTAGTTTGATTTGATATATATATATATATATATATCATTGACAGATAGATTAAAATTGATATATATATATATATATATATATATATATATATATATCAATTTTAATCTATCTGTCAATGCAGTTATAAAAACATCCCGTACTGTAGAAAAAAACATATTTCAAATAATGTTAAATAAAGAATCTAATTTTCAAATTTGTTTTAATATATGTTATGTGTATAATAAATGTTTGTCATCGTAGTACTGGCAGTGACTTATATTATCTTTATTAATAATATTTTGAAATATATTATTAAAAATAAGTTTGAAATGTTATATTATAAAACTCAGCTACTCCATGAGATAGTGATTAGGGCTATCCATCACATAAAAGTTGAACTTTACCCTAAGTATATGCCTACTTTATAAATATTATAGGTTCGAATAGCCTATAGGAGCTCTGGCATGGCAGTTAGATAAGGAATTTTTGCACAACTGTTATAATAGGTAAATAAAAAGATAGAAAGATAAACAGATATTAGTATAAAAATAGATGAGTAGATAGGTAGATGGATAGACAAACATAGATGTACACTGAATGAATGCATATATATATATATATGCATATATATATATATATATATATATATATATATATATATATATATATATATATATATACCATTTAGATAGACAGACAAATTGATATATAGATAAATAAATAGTTGATCAGATATACATTCATAGATTTAGGATAAAAGATAGATAACAGATATATATATATATATTATAACGATCCAAACGAAGTGGGAGATCGCACCGCACTACCAAAGGGCGCCATCTAGGCATTTGAGCCTAGAAAAATTTATAAAGTAGGCAGATACGCGCTGTTAGGATTCCACTTTATTTACATATTTAGATCGTTAGCCCATTGTCACTAGCTCAGTGGAGACGCATAGATAATAAAATATATAACCTTAGATATAAATATAAAAAAATAATAAAAGCCACTGCCAGAAATTAACACAGAAAAATATTTATTTACGCACATATAAAATCATTCTAAACTCGAGGAATAAGTTTAACATTTAGATTTTTATCTTAATTTTTAATTTTACATTTAAAATAGCTTGCTATAATGTTTAATATTTTATTTAGAGGGTCGAGTATGAATGGACTACATAGGTCTGCATTTGAAAGGAAAATATTCTTCCCTGATTTAACCTTAGGCAACAAATTTCGCAATCAACTGGCGCCAATCCATCTGATACATTCATGTATTCAATGTAGCATGATACGACAACACAAAATACTATATTGTCAGGAATGTACATCTGAACAATAAGTAGAAATAGAGAAGACATTGACTCTCCACCAACAGGAATGTGACATCTGTGGGCAAGTAGATCAATAAACTAAAAACTCCATAGGAATGGACTGCGGTCTTCTGCCGACTTACAAACCCATCCATAGGCAAACAGAGGGTGTGTGGCGTATATCTATAATCCTGCCCGTAGCGGATCTCATACTACATTTACTAATTACACAAATATATCCAATCCATTGAACCAATTCAACTACGAAATGAATAACCTAAGATTACCCTCCCTTAATACAACTTTACAAAACTATATAGCCATTTGCGCCCGACTTAATTTTAACATTTATATACGTTCGCACAGATTTGTTTAAAAATGTTGGGTATAGATCGATTACACAGATTCCACGGTCAAAAACATTTCAAAATAAACATAAACGATCAAAATACAAAATTATTGATACCGACAATCGCAGAGGGAAACTTATAAGTAACCCAATAGTATTCACCATAAGATACTTGCGATGTCACCAATAACTTAAAAGACATCCGAATAAATACATTTTAGATACTCACCGTAAGGTATCATTATTTATCGAATGTCTATATATTTTGATCAAATATGAAAACCAAAATATAATTAACCGCAAACGAATCCATGCAAGCGTCTATAGACAACTTAAATGTAATGCATTTAATAATTTCTCCAATAAAATATTACTACACATAAAAATATTAAAAGGGAAATGATTCTTTTCACAATCGGGAAAGATATAAAATTAACCATTATTAATTTGATTTAAACTTACAAAAAGTCAGATAAGAGTCCATTTTAAATAAGTCGGCTTGTTTATTAATTTGTTCAACTTGACGAAAGTTCTTGATTATTTAAAAAAAATTTTTTAAGTTCATTGTTAACAGCTTACGGAAGAAGAGTCCAGGTTCTTGTTTTTCCACAGAGTCCTTGTTTGAAACCCGGTCAGATGTTCCGGAGGCAGCATTAGCTGGTTCCTTTCGGTATCACAATCAGTTCATTTTTTAAAATAGAGAGAGAGTGTGTGATATTGCGTCTCTATCACCACTCTCAAAACAAACAGCTGGAACTGCCCAATACTCAATATTTCTCCTTTTTATATTATCCACAAGGATTCACTGAACAAAACGTCACTAATCTGTTTTTTCGTTATGGTCCGGGCCAAGGCTTAGTGCTTCCATTTGTCAAGCTAAAATCTCTTTCTTCTCTTATCTAACTTTCCATCTGACTTTTTAATTAAACAGCTTTTAGATAATTAATAAACAATCATTTCCTTTTATAGATTACAGGAATTAATTAATACCTGTTTTTATTTTAACTTACGTTATTTTTTTATTAAAATATTTTTATATTTCAATCTTGTATTTTTTTATTTCAAAAAAAATACATTCAAATACCTTTTTTTTTTGTTTATGAAAAAAAAATATTTTTAAAGTTTAACATCTGTACGAATGTATACACGTTTAACAATGTTTTAATTTTAGCGTTTAGTTTTTTTACTTTTATTTGCGAACTTTTAAGTTTTTATTTTAAATTAATGTAACGACATATTTATATATCGTTACAATATATATATATATATATATATATAAATCTTATCTTCATTTATTTATAAAGGAATGTCTGATATATATATATATTATAATAGTAACTTACAGTTATTATTATTGGTCTAACGTGTTTTATCTCTTGTGAAATTATTTATAAATATAAATTTTTATTTGACTATTTTATTATATAACATATATGTACTATTTATATATACATTTAAGTTTTAAATAATACATACCTTAAGCTTTTGAGTAAAATGCCAGATTTGAAGTTAAGAATAAATACTTATATATTTTTTTAATTTTATTATTAAATCTTAATGTCAGTGGAACAATTGATAGTTGAGTTAAACATGAACTTGTATATAACACATGAGCAGATTCGTTTGTTCTCTTGATATAAAAAAACGAAAGAAAAAGAAAATATTTTCTCTTTAAAAATAGCATTTTTCTTTTATCAATACTACTATTTAACGATTGGAATTTAAATATTAACTTTTCCAAATTAAAATAATTTGTGGATTAAAAGCCTGCAAGGAAAATATATTTAATTTTCTACTCAATCTTAAAGGAATAGCAATATAAAAGAAAAGAATGTCTGTTTAAGTTTTTTGGAAACTACATTGTTTTAATACTTCCGTGATTCTTCGGATATATATAAATTTAAGATAATTATATATATATATATATATATATATATATATATATATATATATATATATATATATATATATATATATATATATATATATAGGATAAAACAATGTGTTTTGAGTAAAACAGCTTTATATCGTAAAGGTTTCGAAACCAACCTTGCATGCTATTTTAAAATATTTTGAAATATTGTATAGAACGTCTAGTGATAATAGAGAAATGAAGATTAAGAATATCTACATTCGAAGAATATTTATTTTATTTCATATTAATCCGGTCATTGGATGTTATTAACAGTTTATCGTTTAAGGATAAATGGAATCATCATTGTACCAATGGATTGGTGATATGCTTCGTAAGAGATCTTCATTGGGATGATGAACTGTAGACTTTAATATCTATGCTCAACTCTTTTATAAATAAGTTTCCTTTATTATTTATTTATATATATTATAATAATGCTTATATTATTTTAATATGTTTATTATTATTATTATTATCTTTATTTCAAATTTGGCATCGCATCATATATATCTTAAAAGGAAAATTATATTTATTATTAAATATAATTAATTGAAAGCTTAACATAATTCATCAAATTAGATGAGGGATATAAAAATAGTTATTATTTGACAGATATCTTAAACAGGATTATATTGTGTTTACTACGTAATATTGTAAACGTTTAATGTATTTTTATTTATTAAAAATACATATAATATATAAGTTATACAATGACAAATAATACTTATATATGGGTAATTGTGAAGCATATAAATAAGAACGATAAATAAATTAATAAATTACATAAATTATTAATTTTTGAACCCAGATATTGTTTTTATATATCTGTTAATTTAAGCTATTTTCTTTAATTTTTGAAAGTTTATTATAGTATTGAGTTTTATCATAGGGTATTAAATAAACAAATATCATTTATTAATATTCTTTTAAAATGATAAAATTCATCCGTATTTATTTATTAATATTTTATTATCTATTCTATTATATTTTTTATTGTTTATTAAATATTGATTTGTTAATGTGATCTCTTTGTCTAATCATTATTGAATTATATTATATATATATGCTAGTATTATAGATATCATATGAATAATAGTTATAATTAATACTTATATAAAGGCATATGAAATAACTTGTTTTGAAATTATTCCTGAAAAGAGCTAATTGCAAATTCTCCGTGAGTTTAAATATCGTGGCATAATGGTGACTGAAAAAGGGATGAAAGATGGATGACCTGGTCTAAATTGTATTTAAACTTATTTAAAGATTAATGAGCTAGCATAATAAAGATATATATAATCATGGATTTAGTTTTTCATCGATTCATTTTTAGCATTCTACTTGAAGACCCAAAGTCCGATTGTAGTGAAATGCGTATTCTCTTTCTAAGGAATTTAATCATCTCTTTATATTTAACAAGACCAACATAAATTTTAAATATAATCCATTCTGTTATATTTGGCGAACCTAACTATGAAGCATTAAGTTAATGATTTCTAAACATTAAATATAATTGATTATATTACAATTAATACATCTACTGGGATGATTAAATGCCGTTCCATTATATTTGGTGCCTCAACTAAGGCTATCAAATAGGCTGTCCCGTTATAATATATATATGGCTTTACAATTTACTCATTAGCTAAATTTGTAGTAATTTGCATGAAAGAAAATGTGGAACAAAAATCATCATCACATATTTATATAGTAAATGTAGCTGTAGGGCATCCAAGTTCAAACCCTACAACATCCAGTTTTAAAAGTTTAAGACAGATAAAGAATGGGGCAACAGTTATACTTTTATTTGTTGGTGTGTTGATAGAAAGCTCAAAAAGAGTAATACACACATTTAAATATTCAATATTTAATTTTTTTTTTGGTTAAAAAGTAAAGTTATAACTTGTTACACATATATAGGCGATTTATGTGTAAGCTATTTAATTGTTTTATATTTCAAATATTAAACATTTTAACTTTCTTTAAGACTAACCTTCACTTGCTAAATTTTAATATTTTATTCTTTTTCTATTTTAGTTTTTTATAATTGTAAGTTGGAATTAAAAGCTAGGGATTTGATTTTAAATATTAAGGTTAGAATTACTCAGCTAGCAATAAGATTATTTAATGTCAGTTTATACATGATTTGAATGTGTGTGTGTGTACATTGAATACATAAAGTACATTTTTGTTTATTAAATATTGAAAGCTCAAAATCAAAAGAACCAAATAATGCCTCTAGAAGCAAAAATATAACAATCTCTTCTGACGATACAGACAATGCACCTCTCAGCATAGACCATCAAGACCACTCGGAACTCCAAAACCTCTAAGATCAAAACCAGCAGTTACTAACACTAAATCTAATAATGGACGCATCAAAACTATCAATACTCTATATGAGTTCATCTCATATGAAAGCTCTCACACCTACAAAAAATAGATCTTCACCACCCATCTCGGACTATGCCTCAGACATGGATTTCAACCTACCCCTTAATACAAATAATAAATGAATATCTTCCAAACTTTCAAAAGCCTACTTTGAGGAAGAGGACTCACACCTATCTCCTGCTTCCGAGCCAAACTACCTAAATTTCTCCCTTCCCTACAGTGTAAATTCTATTCTGGAAAATAAACAAGAGGAAGGTCCAAAGCACACCCAAAAACCCTCTCAGTCATGAATCACACAACAATGAAACTGAGCTCTTTTGAGTGGAGTTCCACAGGCCATCCTTGCCAAATCAGAAATTGAGAGATCACAAGGACCATTACAACCCTCAATCAATGATTCCACTGGTGGTAAAACCAAGCAGCAATAATCTTTATGGATAGGATCAAGTGTCAAATCATTGGTCTTAACATCAGGGGAATTCATTCTCCTGACCATTTATATGCGATTAGGCATTTTCTCCATCTTTCATGTCCTCATATTTTATTCTTAGGAGAGGCCAAATATCATCTAAACTCCTACCCTCACATAATACACAAACTTTCAAAACTGGGCTTTACTCTTCTGTCTACTAATACATCAGCTGCTGCAGGGGTAGGATTTATCATCAATAACAGAAAACCACTTTCTTCCCATCATGTCCTTTACCATGATGCCAATCTCATTGCAATCAAGCTTATTTACCAATCTAGCAAATTCATTGCAATTTATGTATACTGCCAGAACCCATTGACCTATTCTAGAATAATCCACACCATAAATCTCATCACTGCAAACAACACATACCCTACAATCCTTTTGGGGGACTTCAACCTGCAATATGATCTGTTCACACAGAAATACCTTCATCTCTTAGCCAGGGGTTTCATAAATGGCAGGTTTCTTCTCTGCAGATGTATACTCATTCTATATGAACAGCTCTAGAATGCTGATTGACCTAATGTTTTACACCTCAGAGCTGCACTATGGTTTGGAAGTCAAGCTTCAACCCATTCCCTTTTCAGACCATCTTGCCCTGATAGCGTTTCTAGATCTGGACTTCTATACTCCCATAGACTACAATAAAACAATCAGAATTATAACTAAAGCTGCTGCCACGGAAGCTGTTTTCTCAGATGCCTACATACTCTTTGAAAAAATTGACATTATTAACATAAATCCAGAGGAAGCCTGGTTCACTTTCACAGGCATCCTCCAAACCATAATCATACAGCACACCAAAAAACATAAAGGGTCAACAACCCTTGTGAATGAGCTTGATCTGCTACACCATAGGAATAAAAATTTCTCAAGTGATGGTACTATCGATAACCTCCTATTACTTAAAACACAGTACAAGCAGAAACAAGCTGCAATTGCTGAAATAATAGTGAAAAAGAATGCTAGGTTACACTTACCTGGCCAACCTGCTGGACACGTGGCTATCTCAGATAGGCTCTGGGGCAAGGAAGAAACAAAAAACTTCTTTATCCCTTGTCATCAGTGGTAGCCATACCTCTGGCAACCAAATGCTCATCCAAATAGAGTCATATTTCAAAAACCACCTATCAAACTCTGTTATGTACCCCACAAATCAGTGGCATAAGATATCACAAAACAATGAACATGGAATGACAATATCAAACATCAAAAACTGCTTGGCTGCCATACCATCCAATGTCCATCCAGGACTACATGCCATTCTAAAGTTCATACTTACACATCTTGAGAATTTCACAGCTGCCATAGTATTAAAACTAATTAACCATCTTGCAAACAGCAAAAAACTATTGCCAAACTTTATACCATAGTGATGGTTTTCTTCCTTAACAAAAACAGGGACCCATCTGATCTATCTAGCATAAGACCAATCTCCATGACACCGATTCTGTTTAAGGTTATTGAAGATGTGATCAAGGAGAAAATACAAGATGTTATTCTGGACAACATATCCCAGTTGCAATTCACAAAGAAGGGCTCATCCACACCCTCTGCAGTAAAAATTTTCTGTGATCATATCAGATCCAAGAATCTATTAGACCCATTGCCATTCAGCTAGACATCTCTGAAGCATTTGATTCAGTAGATGTCAAAATCATGCCCAATTGCCAAACATCACTAGACATTCTTACTCATATCATTCAGATATTGGACAATCTACTAAATAACAGATTGGTCCACATTTCCCTTAATGGTTTCTTTACAGATGGTTTTATTCCTTCAAGATCCATACCCCAAGGATCTCCACTTAGTGGTCTCCTATTTATACTCTAATTAAATCCCCTTCTTAAACAGATTGAGGCAGAACTTCCAGAAATCTATATATCCCAGCTGAAGAAACACTGTAAAGCATTTGCCTACATGGATGATATACTTGTCACCTTACCCTCCCAAAAATATCTAAAACCTCTCATACAAATAATGAAAAAATTTTCTGAATCCTCCAAACTTTCCTTCAACCTCAACAAGTCATCAGCCTGGAAAATCAACACCAGCAACAAGATATCATCGACTTTCCCAGAAGACCCCCAAACTTTTTGGTGTTTCTCATATACAAGTCACCACAAGCCATGTCAATATAAATACAGAATTCCATCATTGAAGCCACCACCAACACAGTTAAAAACGTTGCCAATGTTTATTTATCACTGCAAAGGAAAATATCTCACCTCAATATCAAGGTAATGGCAAAGATTAGCTACTATCTACCCATAATTAACATGACAAAGACTTTCAATACAAAAATCAACCAAATATGTGCTCAGCTTTTGTGGATGGTAAAACAACGACCATAGGAATTGAACGCATGCAGCGACATAGTAAAAATAGTGGTATGTTGTTACATGCAACTCTTTCTGTATATTACCAAAAGTGCCACTCTCTGATCCCCATACTACAAAAAAAATTTCCCCAGATTGTAGCAGAACAATCAATCATTCCATCAGACAGACCTCCACCTTCAAAGATAAGCTGGCTAAATCAGATACTTGACTACCTTTTCTCTCACAATGGCCAATCTACCCTAGTATTCAGGCAAAAAATCTCCATTTGAGATGCTCATAACCTGCTATTTCCCACACAAAACTCTACCATTCCTTACCTCAGTGGTAACAATCAGGTGGTCACCAGGTTTTTCCAGCATCTCAAGCTGGATCCAAGGTTCCTGGACTTTCTAGTGAAAATCAACCTGAATTCACTCCAGACAAACTTGTTCCTGCTCTACAGGAGATTCCTCAAGAATATAGATCCTACATGTCACAACTGCCTTAAAACCTGTGAAACATTTGATCATATGATAAATGATTGCCCAGCATATAACAAATTCAAAACATTCATTACTTACCACTGCCACATTTCCCTGAACAAAATCTTAGATATCAGATGATTCTTCCTGTCCAGGGATTATGTCACCACAAGACTCTCAACCTTTCTCACTTATGCCACCTGGGTGGCCATAAGTCACAACAATTTTCCCTTTCCTCATCCTAAGCCTGAAGACACATTCATTTCCAAGCTAAAGGAATTTTGCCATAAGAACAGAATAATCTCATCCAGATTTTTATTTGACAACACATGGAGACTGATTAAGCTGGATTAACAACACCAGTAACCAGATCAGAACATTTGGTTGCCTGACTAACATGGATAATTATTATTTTTGATTTACAATTGTATCATTATTACATATGGTTTTTCAATAAAATTATTTATAAATAAATATTGAAAAAAAAAGAAGAAAATATGTTAAATTATTTTTTTTTCTTACTCAACAATTTTTTGTGTTAAATTATTTTTTTTTCTTACACAACAATTTTTTGTGTTAAATTATTTTTTTTTCTTACTCAACAATTTTTTGTATTATAAGGGTTGTTTTTATGTTAAAAAAACTTACAGACAATGTGAGAAGTCTAATTTTTAAAAATGTCTCATCTTAAGATCAAAAGAAAGAAGCTCAAATTTGAGATGTTACATAGGTGTAAAAAAGGATTAAGACTATTTTTTTCCTTCAAAACAAAAGTTTGTCTAAAAATCAGGATACTTCATTTTAGTTTAAAGATGATTTATGTTTACCTAAATTTATTGCATACAGTGATATGGGTCTAAAAGCAAAATCTTCCATTTTTATCGGAAATAAAGTATCAAAAGGGGATTCAAACCCGGTATATGTGAAAAAGTTATAATTATAACTTTCTCTAGGTCCAGCTAACCTAGTGGAACCCTGGTAGACCATATTCACTGGTGATTTATTTAAATATGCACTTGACATCAAACCAAGAGATGAAAGTGAACAAAATCTACCATCTGTATACATGAGAAGATATTTTATTGAGGTACTAGTGTATTCACCTCACTAGATTTCCATATACCTGAGTTATAGGAGTTTGTTCTTAATAATTTGTTTATAATTATTGATATTGTGATATCTTGAGAAATCTAATTATAGAAGTATGTTTCATCAAATCCAAAGATATTTTAAATATTATGATCTTATATATTATAGACTGCTCAGGTATGGTAATATTTATATTTAATCTGAATTCTTTAGAAACTTTAATTATAATAATATTTGAATTCTTTGATCACCTTTATTTATGTTACAATGGATGCCCAACTGGGGCTTGATATTTTGCCATGAGAAATCTAATTATAGAAGTATGTTTCATCAAATCCAAAGATATTTTAAATATTATGATCTTATATATTATAGACTGCTCAGGTATGGTAATATTTATATTTAATCTGAATTCTTTAGCAACTTTAATTATAATAATATTTGAATTCTTTGATCACCTTTATTTATGTTACAATGGATGCCCAACTGGGGCTTGATATTTTGCCATATACCTGAGTTAAAGAGGAGTCTATAGAATGATGGGAGATGTGTGGTTAGAAAGAGAAATTTTTTTAATTTTTTTTTTTTAGTAAATTTTTTTTTTGTCTTACAATTGTCTTAGCCATACAGTCTTATTTTAGATTTGCGTGTGATGATGTTTAATATGATTTAATTTTTCATTGATGATGATAAAATGGGTACAGCCATAAAACAGCTTAGTTTTGTTTTTCTCAATTTTGAAAATAGATATGTATATCACAACTTAAGACAGAGGTGAAATAAATAATAGTTTTTATTTTGGAACATTAAAATAATTTATTTCTAAATAGGATAGGTATAGTAATAGTGATGAATTATGGAATAGTAGTTTCATGTGTGTTTGAGGAGTTCATTTTGTAAAAAGTCTGTGATTTTGGAGGTTAGATTGGATGGTTGATTGTTGGAGTTTGGTTGGTTAGATTGCAGTTTTGATGATGAGTGGAGAGTTTTGTCATTGCCTTGAGAATGCTATGTATTTGTGTAACCCATGAATGATCAAAACCATTCACTGCTCCAACCCAATTTATAAGTTATCCTTATTTTATCATGAAGCAGTTAACATCAGTCCTGCCATGATATCAGCCTATAAGTCTCCAAGAGAGAGAACAAGGCTTAGTTTTCTGTAGCCTAAAATAAGCAGGGCATTCTTTGATACTTGTCACATAAGACTCCAAGACAGAGAGCAAGGCATAGTTTATCTACTTTAGCCCCTAAGACTTAAAAATAATTCTTTTATTGCAACAGAGTTTGCATCATTCAATCAAGGGTTGGGGTAGTTAATAATGATCGAATTGGGATGATCTTCTGATTGTTCATGGTGCATTGTGTGATTATAGTACTGTGACTAAATTCTTTTATTTATCTCAAGATTGTGAACTGCTAGTCATTCTGTGGACTGTCAATATCTGTCAGATTTCTAGGAGAATGGATAAATGTATAATTTGGCTATTGCAGGCAGACATGCACTATATAGATTATTGTTGTGTGGTTCATCAAATAAGGATATTAAAATATTTTTTTGTATTTGTAATGCATGATAAGGTGAAAAGCAAATCAATCAGTTAGTCAAAGATAGGTGTCAGACAAGGAAGTGATGTGTGTATTTTTGGTGGTCAGGGAGGCACAGATAGGATATCAATCTTATAAAACCTAATATATTCAATATATATATATATATATATATATATATATATATATATATATTGAATATATTAGGTTTTATAAGATTGGTAAACTTGACCTGCAAATGATAATACAGATCTTTAAATGTATAGAAGAAGGTGAAAAAAGTTTCAAACAAAAGATGGAGAAAAGTATAGAAAGTCTAAGAGAAGATAGGAACCATATGTTTAAAAGTTTAGAACAAATGATGGAGAAAAGTATAGAAAGTTTAGAACAATGGATATGTCAATCTATAGAGAAAACTACAGAAAGTATAATAGTAGGTAGTCAAAGCTCGCTAGTGTTAAAAGAAAAGCTAGATAGTCAGACTACTAATAATGAAGAAAGGAATGAGAAATTTGATGAGACAATAAATAAACCAGCTAGTACACTGATAGAGAATAAGTCCCGAGAAGTAGATAGACCAATAAAAGCCATGAAACTAAATCTCTCAGTAAAAAGAATACATGACATGATGACAAAAGGGCAGATTGGGATAGATTATGAAGTAAAAAAGGAGAAAAGAGTGGGAGGAAAAACTTTATGCACCAGATAAGGTGATTGATTTAAGAGAGGCAATAAGGGAGATGAGACCAGATATTTTAGAAAAAGAACAAAGTTTCAACAGTCTATAGTTCTCAATCTATTAACCAACCAGCATGTGTGGTTTCATAAATCTGTCTTCTTAAATAGATTAGAGATACCTTATATATGGTACAGAGAGGCAATCTCTCTGAAAAATGCAAATGTCCAGTGTGTATCGTACAGAGAATCAATCTCTCTAAATGCTCTGAAAAAGTCATAAATAAATTATATCTGGTATAGAGAATCAATCTCTTTGAAAAGTTTAATTGACCATTATATATGGTACATAAAGATGTCTCTAGAAAATTTAGGTGTGCTTTATGTATGGTACAGAGAGTCAACCTTTCTAGAAAATTCAAAATTAATTATATGGGGCAGAGAGAATCCATCTTTTTGGAAGATTTAAAAGTACCTTATATATGGTACCAATAGGCCATATTTCTAAATGGAGTCTGTAATAGGAGGTTATATAAAATAAATTCTCTGGATATGTTTTATAAATATCCAGTCAAGATGAAAAATTGAAATATTAAAAATGGACTGGATGTCTATGTGCAGTTTTATGCAGACCACAATATGATGTACAAAAGGGAAAAGCTCAGAGTAAAACTCAAGAGCTGAATTATTTAGAGTGGTCCTAAAATAATAATATTATGTTAGCAACCCCCAAAAAAAACAATTTAAAAAGTTTCTGCATTTGTACGAAGGGCCATTCCAAATTAGTAAAAAAATAGGAGAGAATGCTTTTATGCTTGCTACTCTTGATGGGAATAAGGGAACCTATAATGCTAAGAGTTTGATCCTTTATCCTTCAGCAGAGTAGCCTGGCAAAGATCTCCATATAAATTATATTTAAAGTTTCCTAATGAAAAGGGGATTTGGTGGACATCTAGATGATGTTTACCAGTAGTTAGAAATTTTTTATTAGTGTATTTATTATTATTAGGGTTATTTTATTAGTTAGAATTTTCTTATTAGATATAGTTAAAATAAAGGTGATGATACTTTTATTCAAAGGGGGGGGGATGTTGTGCCATTACAATTTAGTCATTAGCTAAATTTGTAGTAATGTGCATGAAAGAAAATGTGGAACAAAAATCATCATCACATTGTTTAATAATAAATAAAGCTGGAGGGCATCCAAGTTCAAACCCTACAAGATCCAGTTTTGAAAGTTTATGACAGATAGAGAGTGGGGAAACAGTTATATTCTTTATTTGTTTGTATGTTCATAGAAAACTCAAAAAGAGTAATACACACATTTAAATATTCAATATTTAATTTTTTTTTGGTTAAAAAGTAAAGTTATAACTTGTTACACATATATAGGCAATGTATGTGTAAGCTATTTAATTGTTTTATATTTCAAATATTAAACATTTTAACTTTCTTTAAAACGAACCTACACTTGCTAAATTTTAATATTTTATTCTTTCTCTATTTTACTTTTCTATAATTGTAAGTTGGAATTAAAAGCTAGGGATTTGATTTTAAAAATTAAGGTTAGAATTACTCAGCTAGCAATTAGATTATTTAATGTTAGTTTATATATGATTTGAATGAGTGTATGTGTACATTGCACATATAAACAAGAAAAAAAAGAAAATCGGTTAAATTATTTTTTTTCTTACTCAACAATTTTTTGTATTATAAGGGTTATTTTTCTGTTAAAAACCTTAGAGACGATGTGAGAAGTCTATTTTTAAAAATGTCTCATCTTAAGATCAAAAGAAAGAAGTTCGAATTTGAGATGTTACATAGATGTAAAAAAGGATTAAGACGATTTTTTTTTCCTTCAAAACAAAAGTTTCTCTAAAAATCAGGATACTCCACTTTAGTTTAAGGATGATTTATGTTTACCTAAATGTATTGCATACAGTGATATGGGTCTAAAAGCAAAATCTTCCATTTTTATCAGAAATAAAGTACCAAAAGGGGATTCAAACCCAGTACATGTGAAAAGGTTATAAATATAACTTTGTCTATGTCCAGCTAACCTAGTGGTGCCCTGCTAGACCATATTCACTGGTGATTTATTTAAATATGCCATTGACATCAAACCAAGAGATGAAAGTGAACAAAATCTATTGTCTGTATACATGAGAAGATATTTTATTGAGTTACTAGTGTACTCACCTCACTTGATTTCCATATACCTGAGTTATAGTAGTTTGTTCTTAATAATTTGTTTATAATTATTGATATTGTGATATCTTGAGAAATCTAATTATAGAAGTATGTTTCATCATATCCAAAGATATTTTAAATATTATGATCTTATATATTATAGACTACTCAGGTATGATAATATTTATATTTGAATCTGAATTCTTTAGCAACTTTAATTATAATAATATTTGAATTCTTTGATCACCTTTATTTATGTTACAATATATAAAGTATTTATGCAGACCTGATATGCAGATTAACAAGCAAATTAGTGTATAGATAGATACATTTATAAATGGATTTGCAGATACATGTACATAGATAGATACAAACATATATAAGCATAAATTGTGTTAAACTTGTACTAAACAAAAAAATAAATATTTACAATTTAATGAATATTTAACTGCATCCAGTTTCAATTGTATCCATCATTTCAAATAGTTTATAAAAAAAAAGATTTTATAAGACAACAAATTTACATTAGAAAATTAAACAAAGTTATACCACCTAATTCATATTGCTTATAAATATAAATAAACTTTAAATGTTAGTAGATAATTGAATCATTTATACAAGTGTGTGCATATACAGTTCAGTTAATTGTTAAATTAAACCTCAATTGCTGTTAAATTAAAAAAAAAAAAACAAAGCAGAAGCAAACTTCTTCAAGCTAAATCCCATGAATCTCGATATTAAATTTACATTGCCTCCTTAATTTGTTTTTATTTTGGTTTCTCTCTTAATGAAGAATCTTAACATTTTCAATGTCAAACTTAATTTTATATTTACATGTCATTTCTTTTAACTTTAATACTGAAAGTGTTAAGATTTTTCATGAAGCTAAAAAAGGAAAAAATAGGGAGAAAGTTTTAATAAATTGAAATAAAATGAATAAAATTAATAGAAAAGCTGCTAACGTTAAAATTTGGAATTCATGGGATTTGAGTTGATGACATTTACTTCCGTTTTGTTTGTTGAGGATAATGGCAGTTAAAGAATTAACTGAAAGTACTTCTGTGGAACATTATATTTATTATTTTTAATATTACAATAGGTTTTAATTAACAGACATTTTATTTATATATATATATATAAATGTTAATTGAATCATATATTATATCGTTTATATTCATTATACTTTTAAAAACAATTGATATATAAATGTTTTACTCACTATGTCCTCTGATTTGAATCATGTTGACCATTTTAAAATCTACAACACAATAAAATGTCCCAGATATTAACATCTCTGGATATTCATAAATTGTTAATTCAGTCTTAAGTCTGTTTATTAAAAATTTCACTTGCCCTTTAAAGTCATTATGAGCTGCATCAACATCTGGACCATAATCATAAAAAAGCAAAGAAGTTAAAATATCACCAATTTTATTTTCATAAAACCATGATAGCCGAACGAAACTAGAATCTGATATGCAATGTAACTTCCATGGTTCACCTTCATATGGAGTTGCCAATTCTTAAAAATGAGTCATTATATTACAATAATGCTAGGTCTCAAATTAGAAAAAAAAATATGTATACAATGCTTGCAGTTAGTACTAATAAATAACAATTAGAGCTACAAACAAATGAAAGAAATTGCAGGCTTATATATATATATATATATATATATATATATATATATATATATATATATATATATATATATATATATATATATATATATATATATATTACCAACTGTAATTAATATTTGCATAGAATTAATTGTTTACAAAAATATAAGCAAACCAACTATCACTTGTTGTTAAAATGTAAATTATTAAGAAGTAATATTATTTTTAAAGAAGCTGATATAAATTCAGTGAATGTGCATAAATTCAGAGGTAAATAAAACTATCTTTTTTCAAATAAACATATGTATCTAAATTTTTATCATTATGTGATAAAAAAAACAAATACATGTCAAATAAAAACAAATTGATGCAATAATAAATGTTCAGTGCACTATATATCTATATATAAATGATATACACTTTCAGCCATGTATGATTTTGATTATGTACATAACCACATTTTGGCTTGATCACATAATATGAAGTATAAAGATGTTTGTAGAGCTGCTGTAAACAGTGATTTATAACAATGTTAAAGTTCCACCAATAAAAAAAATCAACATATAAAGTTTCTATAAATAAAATATTTAGAGTAATAATTTCTTTTTAGAAGATTCTTCCAAAAATGAGGAAGTTTGTATGTATTAAGACACTTATTGATACTATTTGGTCTTTTAATATTTTAATGTTTTTTTCTGATCTTACATTGGTAAGGAATATCACATTGGATGGGATCTTGGTACTAGAGAAATCAGTATTGTAATATGAAATTATTAAATTAAAATAAACATTTCCAAGGTAAAATGTCAGTTTACTAAAATTTGAGATGAATTTCAACATGTGGTAAGATATCAATCATATTTGTTTTTCTTTCTTTTTTCATTTTTGGATTATGAATATGTTAACTTATGAAACAGTGAAATGTGTTGCTATGACAATGATAATACTGATATAAAATTGTTTATTATTAACTGTATTATAAGATTATGAATTGACTTTACTCATTTTATAAGATAAGAATAAAAATGTGAATAATAAAGGATATAATATGGATGAAATAATTATTTTTATTATATGTTTCATGTTAGTTAATGCATATTTATGATAATAAATTATAAATAATACAACTAAATGTTTAATATTTCAAATGTATTTGTCCTTTTTGTTTGTATAATATTATACTAAGGAAATATGCATAAAATATATTTCCAGTTTAATATATTGTAAGTGTAGAGTAAATTGTTTATTTTTTTTTTAAATGAAAAATAGGACTGATATTGTAAAAAAAGGTATTTTTTTATTATATGTGATAATTTTAGAATATTTATGTGTATTTGTAATTATTGTGTAATAATATTTTTTTTATTTATTTATTACATTTTACCGAAAATTGCTTAAATGTGTGAATATAGAGGATTACTAAAGTTGCACTAATATCAATAAAAAAAATACCATAAATAGAACTGAATAGTTTGAACTCTTTCTTGTCAATTTTGTTTTTTCTTACACAGATGTACTATAACTTTCTTTATATGATTTTTATTTATCTTAAAAGTATTTAATTGTCATAACAAAATGCTGAAGTAGAAAACAATTTGTCTGTCCATGGTCCAGGCAGCTAATAGCGAAAATTTTATGGGGAAATAGCAATTTATTAAAACAGAAAAATTCATCCGGATTGCTACAATATGGCATGAATCATCAGTATATTTATATCATTTGAAATAGATATTGGCTATATTTTAAAAATTGAATACAAATTTCAAAAGATATGCAAGAGTCACATTTATCTGCTCTCTAACTTTTCCCTACAGATTCAAACCTTAGTCACTTGACTTATGATCAGCAATACTTATGATACAAGTCATATTCAATTATTTCCAGCGGCTCAGTAGTAAAACATAAAAGATTATAATTAGACAATTAGCCATATATATATAATTGTAATTGATAATAGATTGTTTATGTCTTCTGGGTATGTATAAACCTAATGTGCATAGATATATGTGTGTGGGAAAGTATAATCAATAGTATAGGCAATGACTCAAGAGTAAGATTTTAAATATTGTTTAATAATATGCATATTATCTGTTAATATATATATATATATATATATATATATATATATGAATTATACGCATATTATGTGTTAATAGATATATATTATATTTGAGTAAATACGAATATTAGCCTTGCATTACAACCAAATACATTTACAGATTTCATTAGTCTTATATGTATATGAAAATAAGTATATTTTATTCTTTAGGTACATTTATTTATGGGACAGACTTATACGTATATTAAAACTGATATAACATTTTTTATTAATAGTGCGGTTTCAGTAATATGCCAACAATTCTTTATTATTGCACTAATGAAGTGAAAAGGGATTATAGCAATTTAATTGAATGATGTAGTAAATCACTATCAGCCTAAGGTTTCACACACACACATACACACACACACATATATATATATATATATATACCCTGTAACGTATGTCTTCTTCACTTATTCACTTTATTAGATTTATAAATGCCCAGGCGCCAATTCTATACGAGATAGAATAAAATTTATAACTATAATTACTTTTTAACTTATTAAAAGATACTTATACTGTAATTATTTTATGGCTTGGCTCAATTGAGATTATAGGATATGGTATTCATATATGATGCAAATAAGAATAATAGAACATTTAAGGATAACAATTATGTAACACTAATTTAATCATACGCCACACATTTATTCAATTATAAAACTATTGCAAAATTATCAATTATCCCATTTATTATAGGATAGACAATGATGAGGATTGGGTACATTTTTACCCACATCACCATCTATTCTAAGCAGAGTAAAATATAATATTGGGATCTATCAACTCCAGACAAATTAAATAAATTTGATTTCTACTGGCAAGTCTAGATATTCTAGAACTATAGTATGTTAACCATATATATATATATATATGTGTGTGTGTGTGTGTGGAAATGGAGAATTAAATGTGTATAATAACAACAATTCATATGGGATATTAATTCAATAAAATATTTATTGAAAATAAAGACAAAATATATTATATTATACATCTTGCCATTAACTCTATCACTTCCCCTCTTACTTATATAAAGTACACTTCTCTCTAACATCTTATTTATACTGAAAGAAATGAATTGTTAAAAAAATGAAATGAATATGATATTAATATGATATGTTATAAAGATTTTAATATTCATTTGCAAACACTAACTTTAATAATTGTTTTTTTTTTTTTTACTATTCTTTATTATCTATATTTTCGAATATGTGTGCCTTTAAAATGTTATAAATATAACGCATTTATGAATCATAATATTTATAATTTATTTACGAAATAATTGAAATAAAACAAAAGTATAATTTTGGAAACAATAATAATAATGATAATAATATTTATAACAGTCCACACACATTCCTATATAAAACTTATATATAGAATGATTTTTAAACCATGTAAGACAATATATTGTCTTATAATAATAATAACCAGTTACATTATATTTTAAAAAAAAATTAAAAAAATATTACATTTCTAGTATACAAAAAAAATACTTATCGATATGTAATCATTAGATGATGAATTGTTATTAACTTGAAAGTCATTATTTGAAATGTCAACGATGTATACACCGCTTCTATTAATAATAAATGAATCACAAACAAAAAGTTAATCCTGATGATTAAAAAATAACTTGATATAACTACGAAAGTTTCCAATATTGAAAATCTTGTAATAAACATTATTAATATATTAGCATGCACTGGAATTATTTTATTAATCACCCGAAATAAAATCTCCAATTAGGTGAAACAATTCTAGTAAAGTTTTACGGTTTTATCCTTTTAATTTTAAATTTGATATATTTGTTTATTCCCAATGTTAACAATTTCTCCATGTCAGTATACAGTTACTATAGACAATTACTAACTGGCGTTCAGTGATGTATTTTATTATTTATTTCAATCATATATATGTGAATAACAAATTCTTGAGTTTATAATTCTTTTACTAAGAAAACAAATTATATTGGATAATTTTTTTTTTTAATTTCACTTTATGTAATATTAAGAATAGGCTTTTAAAAATTGAAAATATATAAAGTGTTTTGCAAAAGTATTGAATATGTTTTCTCACAATTATTTTCATTTCTAATATTTTCTATAATTCAAGTATTATCAATTTACAACAAAATGTTAAATGACTTATAATGGATATTCTTACGTGGAATTCAGGCTTTTTTAATAGTGAACTCAAATCGCTAGCTGGCAAAGTCAGAGCTGAAACCTTGCAGGGTTTATTTTTTCATGTTCATTTTTTCTTTTTCCCAAGTTGTCTTTTCAAAACTTTTTTGTCAACACACACTCACGCCCTTTTTTTATTATTATTAATCACTTGGCAACACTCCAAAACTAGCTTGCTTTTTACAATGTCAACAATAGAGTATTAAAATATAAATAAAAATGTCTATATTAAATATTAATTTACAAATACTATCCAATAACACAAATAATCTTTACGATTCCAAATGTATTATTAGAAACAATACATAACCAGTAAATAAAAAAAATATAAATAAGAAAATCATTTCAATCGATTATATATGAGTGTATCTGTTTTGTTTAGCATATAAATTTTACTATTACAACCTAGACATTATAAGTAATTGTATAAAAAATGGACAAAGTATGAAATGATATAAATGAACATACATCCACATATACAAGCTAAATCTTGGATTGAAGTAGACAATAATCTAGAACACCAATGAACAACACCTGCTATAACCTTCCTATTAACTCTACTCTTATACCAATATTCCCTGATGTTTTTCTGTCTTCTCTTCCACTACTAAATATATAATTTAAAATCCTATCAATTGGTACATCCAACTAAAGTTTATTTTTTTAAAATCTAATTTCAAATAGCAAATCTCATCTCAATTCATTTTTCTCAGATAACTATCTTTAGCCATTTTTAACACAACTGTGAACTTCCCACATTTCTTCCTGGTGCCAACTTGGAAGGTCACAATCTTTCCTCCTTATGAAAGAAAAATGAATTGGATAAACAACAATCAATATTAATAGCACATCAAATTTTACATTAAGATTATTCCACAATTAGAAAATTATGTTAGTCGAATAAACATAAAACGATAAAAACATTTAATGCTTTTACAAACACATATGTATATTATATTTTAGCAACATTAAATATGCAAAAAAAAATAACTAAATTCTATATTGAACAATATGTATAACTTATTAATCATGTCTTGCAGGACATGGAATCAAACTGTGAGCATTAGAAGTAACTTTAAATCTTGCTTGATTATTCTTTATTTCCTTTCTTCTGACAAGTTTATCTCTAAGAGACATTATCTCAATCTTCTTAGTCTAGAACTTATCTTTCTATGCTTGATCCTTTTATTTTTGGATGTCTTTAAACCCATGACAGTGATCAACTCTACATTTACTTTCTTTAGTTTGATTTTAGCTTTTCCAATTTCTTTTATATAATCTACACCTTTACTAAGATAACTTTTCTTAACCTTCTCTCTACTCATATCTTTGAATTTTACTTTAATTTTCTTCATATGTTTATTGTGATTAATTACCTCTCTCACAAAATCTACTTTGGTTTTCTTTTTACTTTTACATTTAAGCTTTACTTTGGCTTTGCCTAAATCTCTTTCCAGATTAATAACTTTTCTAAGAATATTTACATTAAATATCTTTCTTAATTTATCCTTAAATTTTACCTTAATTTTACTAACTTCTTTATTAATTAATACCACATGTTCTTTGGTTATTTCTACATCTGTACTAACCTTTTCTACAGACTGTGCAACTTCTTTGTTTTCTATCTTAATATCAATTAATTTCTCAGATTCTTTATTTATTTGCTCATTTTCACTAACTATTTCTATAATCAATTCTTGATTTTCTTCATACTGACACTGCAAAATCAAGTCTACCTCTTCTGACTGACTAGGAATATTTAGTTTTATCTCTTTGGGATAACCTTGAAAATTTGCACTCATCTCTATTTATTGTTTTTGTGATCTCTCTCGTGATTCCCTAATTTTCTCTGCTATTTTTATTCTATGCACTTCTAATTCTTGATTATATCTGTGTATCTCTACAACTGTTTTCTTCATATCCTGTATATGTTTTCAGGAATCTGCTTTCATTGCTCTTATGTTTTGCAATGTAATTTGAAAATGTAATCTTATTTCTTTTTGTATATCTAAACTCACTTGACTTTGAGCAACACGTTCTGTTATTTCTAGTGATTTTTGAGAGTTAATTTTAACCTTTTCTGGTGAATTTAAGTCAACTTCTAAAGTTTAAACACCTTCATTCATTTTATTATAATGTATTTTTATTTCTCCTAACTCTAGAGCACTATTGTCTAACCCTTGTGAACCTAATTGTACAATTTCTAAATTCTGAACAGTGTTCTTTAATCTTCCACAACTTAATTATACTTTTGACAAATCTTCCTCATCTACTATATCCATCAATGGTTTATCTTTTTTCCATACTATCTATTAAATTACAATCTGGTTTTTCTTCATTTACATTTTTATCATCTATTTTAATAAATTCTGAGCTTGCTTCCTCATTTTCATTAGATAGATCACTAGTCTTACTAACTATCTCTACAGATTTAGATTCTCTTTTTTCTATTTGATTTAATTTAAGTTCTTTGTATGCCTTTAATTCTTCCTTAGTTAAACCAATGTTCTTACTAACTAGTTAAACAATCTTCTGATTTTCTTTCTTAAACAGCACTATCAAATCATCATCAAATATTTTAACTTTCTGTAGTGAATTCTTAACACTTGTTTCCAAGGATATTGGTTTGAATACCTGATCTATAATATTCTCTTGTATTTTTAGTTTCATTTCTGGTATTTTAAATTTTGTTTCTAGTTCAAAATCCCATTTTATCTCTGACATTTCTGACTTTATTTCAGCCATCCTTTCCTCTGACTTATCTTGAAATGATATCATTTCTAATTTTAATTCTGCTTGACCTGACTTTGGTTCTTTTAATTCTGATTGTAATTCTACTAACATCTTATTTAACATTTTTCTATATTCTACTTCACCAGACTTCAATTCTGCTAAAAACGATTTGGCCCACATCGGCATCTCATCATCTGTGGTTTAAATATAGTATCTCTCATCTTACTATACTCTCCATATGATATATCTAAAGCTTCATTTCTTGATTCAAGGTCAGGGGACATCGCAACAATGTCTGGAGATGGTGTCTCTTGCTACCCACCCAAATTATCATATAAGCTAAGCTCTTCCATTTTATAATCTCTTAAAAATTTATTAATACCACTTAAAGAAAATAAGATTTACCAGCTCCAACCTCCACCAAACCAACAATTCAAATTCACCATCATTACCTAAAACTATGTAAAATTACCACAATTTTATTTTCCCATATAATGTTCGATTTTCCACACACACATAGATAAGAAGACATTAAGTTGTAACTAGATAACATTAATCTAAACATAGCTGGAATTATAAATTAAATTTTACATGTTCCACTATAGTTATATTACAAACTACACCAATTCAAATTACTGATAAAAGTCCAAACAATTTAAACATGTTCATTTATCTTTATGCTGTGTTGGGTGCATTCAAATATTATAACCAGCATTTATAACCCCCCCCCCCCCAAAAAAAAAAAAGAAAGAATTTTATAACCAAAATAAAATTAATGATGACATGCATTTACTATGACCACTGATATACAATTTTTAATTAAATATGAAAGACGCTAACCTTTGCATAAAAATATAGAAAATAGCCTTTTAAGAATGAGCGATATATTCAAGTTCATCCAAAATAATGATTAGCAGTTCACAATTTTGAGATAGATAGAAGAATTCCATCACTGCTCTTAAAACAGACAATGCTCCATGAAAACTCTGGTGATTGTTCCACTTTAGTCACTCTAAGCTACCACAACCCATAATATTTTACTACAAACACTATCACACTACCCCGTTTGCATCCAAGTCTTAGGGGCTATTTATAAAATATTGTTTTGCTCATATTTGGGAGTATTAGAGACAAATATTATATATATATATATATATATTAGAAAGAACTATGCCTTGCTCTCTCTGGAGTCTTAGAAGCAAAATCATGGCAAGACTACTGTTAACTGCTTCATGATAACTTATATCTGATATCATAATTTCGGTTGGAGCAGTGAATGTGAACAATCAGTCAGTAGCGACATGAATACACCATATCTTTAAGACAATAACAAAAACTCTCCATCCATCACCAAAACTTGCAATACAACCAACAAAACTCCAACCATTAAGCATTCTATTTAACCTTCAAAATTATAGACTTTCTATAACAGAAATGTTCCGAATGTGAACAACATTACTACTTTATAATTTAACACCATCAATAATTCTATGCTTATCTGGCAGCAATGCTATATTTCATGACAAGCAAAATATAAAAAAAAAATAAAATAATGCTATCAACTTTAACATTTACTATAAGTTGTGATATTTATATAGCTTTAAAATTGAAATTAAGCTGTTTCATGGCTGTATTTATTTATTTCTCATAAAAAAAAATGTCTCTTTTTTAAACTATACATCTGACATTAATATATCTACTACACATTTTTCAGGTATTGGCTTATTTCGAACCCTAATTGGCTTATTTCAAACCTTAGTTAATGCTCCATTTACTGCTAGTCCCATTTTGTCAAACATTTCTATTAATCTTTCAGATTGATATAAAAAAAATCCTTGAATAAGAAAACTGCAACTTGATTCTATTTCGGAACCACTTTTGCAATATCTGTATATTTAAAACAGGAATAAAATAATTCTAATGTTACTGGATTACATCTCATCTCAGGTATATGACAATATATATCAACAAAATATAAACACTCTACAACACATGAGACTTAAGTAATCAAGACCCCAAGATTGGACAGCATTTATCCCTATCTACAATACTCATCAATCAAATACAACATTCTGGCTGTTATTCTCCTCCACTATCATTAACTAATCATGTCATCCACATTGTGTGCCATTCATAATAGAATATACAATATATAATCTCCAATAAAGAACAAAATACACATATGAACAAAAATGAATCAATCACCAACCATTGTGCAGTCATTTATAACCTCAGTACCCTATATATATCATGCCCCAATCATTGGGAAACATTTATCCATAAATATATCGAGAATTTAACCCATAAATGTGGAGGCATCCACATTGGACAAGCCATTTAACCCTAAGCAGCTATGGCCTCTATGTATATATCAAGCCATCCACATTGCGCACCAATTACCCAACCTGTAACCTCTGTCTTCTTTACTTATTCACTTTATTAGATTTATAAATGACCAGGCACCAATTCTATACGAGATAGAATAAAATTTATAACTATAATTACTTTTTAACTTATTAAAAGATTCTTATACTGTAATTATTCTATGGCTTAGCTCAGTTGAGGTTATAGGATATGGTATTCATATAGGATGCAAATAAGAGTAATAGAACATTTATGGATAACAATTCTGTAACACTAATTTAATCATAAGCCACACATTTATTCAATTATAAAACTATTGCAAAATTATCAATTATCCCATTTATTATAGGATAGAAAATGATGAGGATCGGGTACCTTTTTACCCACATCACCATCTATTCTAAGCAGAGTAAAATATAATATTGGGATCTATCAACTCCAGACAAATTAAATAAATTTGATTTCTACTGGCAAGTCTAGATATTCTAGAACTATACTATGTTAACTATATATGTGTGTGTGGAAATGGTGAATCGAATGGGTATAATAAAAACAATTCATATGGGATATTAATTCAATAAAATATTTTTGAAAATAAAGACAAAATAACAAAAACAAAATATATTATTTTATACATCTTGCCATTAACTCTATCACGTCCCCTATTACTTAGATAAAGTACACTTCTCTCTAACATCTCACTTATACTGAAAGAAATGAATTGTTAAAAAATGAAATGTATATGATATTAATATGATATGTTTTAAAGATTTTAATATTCATATGCAAACACTAACTTTAATAATATTTTTTTTACTATTCTTTATTACAATATAATATTAAATCATGCTTTCACACTTCCAACGTAAAGCTATAACAACAAAATGAAAATTAAATTTAATGACTAAGCAATTTCCAGAAGTTGTACTTCTCATATTCATAGCCAGTTATGATCCTTTCTTTGAAATGAATATGAGAAGTACATCTTTTTGAAAGTGCTTAGCCATTAAATTTAATTTTCAATTTGTTGTTATAGCTTTATGTTGGAAGTGTGAAAGCATGATTTAATATTATTTTGAACAAACGTAAAGTATAGATATACAGGTTATTCTTTATTACCTATATTTTCAAATATGTGTGTCTTTAAAATGTTATAAATATAACGCATTTATGAATCATAATATTTATAATTTATTTACGAAATAATTGAAATAAAACAAAAGTTTAATTTTGGAAACAATAATAATAATAATATTTATAACAATACACACACATTCGTATATAAAACTTATGTATAGAATGATTTTAAAACCATGTAAGACAATATATTGTCTTATAATAATAATAACCAGTTACATTACATTTAAAAGACATATATATATATATATATATATTACATTTCTAGTATAAAAAAATACTTATCGATATGCAATCATTAGATGATGAATTGTTATTAACTTGAAAGTCATTATTTGAAATGTCAACGATATATATACTATGTATACGCTGCTTCTATTAATAATAAATGAATCACAAACAAAAAGTTAATCCTGGTGGTTAAAAAATAACTTGATATAACTACGAAAGTTTCCAATATTGAAAATCTTGTAATAAACATTATAAATATATTAGCGTGCACTGGAATTATTTTATTAATCACCCGAAATAAAATCTCCATTTAGGTGAAACAATTATAGTAAAGTTTTATGGTTTTATCCTTTTAATTTTAAATTTAATATAATTTTTTACTCCCAATGTTAACAATTTCTCCATGTCAGTATACAGTTACTATAGACGATTACTAACTGGCATTCAGTGATGTATTTTATTATTTATTTCAGTCATATATATGTGAATAACAAATTCTTGAGTTTATAATTCTTTTACTAAAAAAACAAATTATATTGGATAATTTTTTTTAAATTTCACTTTATGTAATATTAAGAATAGGCTTTTAAAAATTGAAAATATATAAAGCATTTTGCAAAAGTATTGAATATGTTTTCTCACAATTATTTTCATTTCTAATATTTTCTATAATTCAAGTATTATCAATTTACAACAAAATGATTAATGACTTATAATGGATATTCTTACATGGTATTCAGACATTTTCATAGTCAACTCAAATCGCTAGCTGGCAAAGTCAGAGTTGAAACCTTGCAGGGTTTATTTTTTCATGTTCATCTTTTCTTTTTCCTAAGTAGTCTATTCAAAACTTTTTTGTCAACACACACTCACGCTCTCTTTTTTTATTTATTATTATTCACTTGGCGACACTCCAAAACTAGCTTGCTTTTTAAAATGTCAACAATAGAGTATTAAAATATAAATAAAAATATCAAATATTAAATATTAATTTACAAATATTATCCAATAACACAAATAATCTTTACGATTCCAAATGTATTATTAGAAACAATACATAACCAGTAAATAAAAAAAATGTAAATAAGAAAATCATTTCAATCGATTATATATGAGTGTATCTGTTTTGTTTAGCATATAAATTTTACTATTACAACCTAGACATTATAAGTAATTGTATAAAAAAATGAACAAAGTATGAAATGATATAAATGAACATACATCCACATATATAAGCTAAATCTTGGATTGGAGTAGACAATACTCTAGAACACCAATGAACAACACCTGCTATAACCTTCCTATTAACTCTATTCTTATACCAATATTCCCTGATGTTTTTCTGTCTTCTCTTACACTACTAAATATATAATTTAAAATCCTATCAATTGGTACATCCAACTAAAGTGTAATTTTTGTAAATCTAATTTCAAATAGCAAATCTCATCTCAATTCATTTTTCACAGATAACTATCTTTAGCCATCGTTAACACAATTGTGAACTTCCCACATTTCTTCCTGGTGCCAACCTGGAAGGTCACAATATATATATATATATATATATATATATATAAAAACTTATATATATATATATATATATATATATATATATATATAAGTTTTTATGAAGAATCACTTAACCTGGAAATAGATTACAAACATTTTATTTACTCAATAAAACTATTGTGTTAGGACATTATACATCAATAAAGATTTTATTTTTCAGATAGAACATAAGGGAACGGCATACTGAGCATTTTATTTATCCAGAATTGGATACTAGCACATTAATTTATGAATTTAAATATAAAATTGAGTAATAATCTTTGAATATGTATACTTCAGCCTTAAGTGATTACAATGTCAAACTATGTTATTGTATAGGCAGGGTTTAAAACAGAACAAATAAAATAAAGTGATGGTGGTGCTAATGTGCAGGATATTTTTATATTAACACAATTCATTTAGGAGACATGATGGTGTGTTTATGAGAATATCGAATGGAAGTACAATTTTTGTTTCACATTATATGAGACTGTCTTGACATGCTCCAAATTTACGTAGGTCTGTCACTGGAATGAAGAATATTCAGCCAGAATGATGCAAAAATCCCATTATTAAGCAGGCACTTAGTCCAGGATCTTCTCTCCTATCATCTTCTGGAAGCAACGAATAAATAGCTTATGTCTTTTCCGATGCCTACTTTGAATGAATAGCACACAATTATGCAATAGACCAACATTAGCAATGCTTGGACTATATATACACACACCTGGGTCTCATTTTCTGTGGTATGTAGATTCCACAGAAAACCCACATTAAAAAAATTACACAAAAATAGACTTAATTTACCTTGAAAAATGGGGGATAGGGTCTGTAATTTTCAGAATTCACATAAAAGCAAAGCAACATGGAAGAATTACCTTAAAACTTGCATTAAAAAAATAAGCAACTAAAATATGACTAATAAAAAATTTCAAATATTTGAAAAAAATTAATACAAGACAAACTTTTTTTTTACTTTTTTATTACTACATTATTTAAATTTACATTTTCATACATATTTTAATCATTACCTCTAGCGTGCATTTGTAAACTGGAAAGAAATCAGACTCAATGTGATGTATTATAGCTTCTCTTTAAACAAAGTCAAGAATCTCTCAGCAATTATGCTCTGAGAAACCTGTTAGCCACTTTATTTTTATTTGTGATGTGATGTACAACTAGTGCCATTTTCAGTCTTGTGCTGTATTAATGGTTTTCAGTTTCTATATTAAAAAAATAAAATTGCAATCAAAACAAAATGTTATTCATTATCATTAGAAAGATTATTTTCAGTTTATAACATCTTCGTTTTTTATTTAAAAAATCTAAAAGATTATTTATTTCTGTTATATATAACAAAGGACATTTTAAAAGTTTAAATTTTTTGAATATTCATTGTGATATTTTTATATGTAAGTATAAATCTATTATTATTATTTACTCATTAGTATAAATAGGTTATTTACATAGAAGCTAAAATTTTAAACACGGCTTTATGCCATATTCATGTTAGCTGGTAATATAACGTTATATTTTTGAAAAAAAAAAGTATTTCAAATTAAAATAAGTTACTAATAATTTAAATTTCTTGATATGCAATAAATATAATGAAATATGAAAGATATTAAGAAGAAACATGAATCGCATAACTTCAAATTTGCATTAAAATAATCCACATAAAACGAGACCCAAGTGTGTGTGTATGTATATATATATATATATATATATATATATATATATATATACATATATACTATATATATATATATATATATATATATATATATATATATATGTCATATTATTATTACTATTTGCGGGATATTCTGTGTAGTGAAAAAGCTAAATGCTGATGTTTCAGTACAATATCAAGTACCTTCCTCAGAGCATCCTCTTTCTCAAATCATAAGAATGCATGTGAGATTTAAAATCGTTTTCTTTCTCCTCATATTTAAATTCTATTGGTTGAGAAGTTTTAAAATTTATTTTCTCTTCCAATAGTTTCTTCCAAATGTTGTTAATCTTCTTTAACTCACACCTTTCATTTATGCTCTTGGGCCTTTTAAAAATCTCTATAGCTTCTCTTAGCAATCTCTGGTCATATTGTTCAATTTTTGCTAAAATATTTGTTTTTTCAAAATTGATATCATGATTTGTTAATTTAATATGACAATAAATAGCTAATGAATTGGATTTTTCTCTCACTGCCAGAATGTGTTCATCCTTTCTAATATTTATTCTATGATTAGTCTGTCCTATATATGTATGCAGACAGACCCTACATGGAATTTCATACACACCATGACACTCCAAAGCAATTTTATCTTTAGGAAGAGGAAATATTTCACTAATTTTTTTATAAGTAGTGTAAATTGTGTGAATATTATTATTCTTTAAAATGTTACCAATTCTATCAGTTACTCCTCTAATATATGGCAAAATTGTCTTAATTTTTGATGTATCAAAATCTTTTTTCTTTTGATATGTATAAGCCCTATTAATAATTTTGTAATTAAAACCATTATGAAGAAGCATTTTATTAGTAGCAAAAAGGTCCCAGTGAAAATGGCTATCATCAGAAAGTCTCTTTGTTCTATCCAATAATGTCTTTGCCACTGAAAATAGTTGTGCAGGATGGTGATGAGAGGAAAAATGCAGATATCTCCCAGTGTGTGTTGGTTTTTTATATATACCATGGGATAAAGAACCATCTTCCCTTCTTTCAATCAAAACATCTAAAAAAGGTAATTGATTATTATTTTCTATTTCCATGGTAAATTTAATATTGTTGTGAAGAGAGTTTAAAAAATTAAAAAAGTCATCAAGAGCATGCTTACCATGAGGCCAAATAACAAAGGTATCATCAACATACCTCAGCCATATAGATGGTTTTTTAACTGCTAAAGTCAAAATTTTATTTTCCAAATCCTCCATAAAAATAGAAGCTAATGCTGGAGAAAGTGGTGAACCCATAGCTAGACCTGATGTTTGTTTATACATCTGCCCATCAAAAACAAAAAAATGTATTCGATAAGCAGTGTTCAATCAAAACCACAGCAAAATTAGGCAACTGAATATTTTTTAAAACTTGAATCGCTTCATTTACAGGTACATTAGTAAAAAGTAAAACAATGTCAAAACTTACCAAAATATCATTCTTAGTCAATTTAATATCCCGGATAAGCTCAAGAAAATGATTAGCATCTTTAACATATGATGACATCGTTGTTAAATGCGGCTGTAAAAAAGAAGTCAAAAAACGAGCTAGTGTCTGTGTAGTTGAACCAACTACACTTACAATCGGTCTCAATGGAATATCTAGCTTGTGAACTTTTGGTAAACCATATAATTTTGGATAAAAAGAAGATTTTTCCCTCGGAGTAAGCTGTATCTTTGTTTCTAAATCTAGATCAGTAGAATAAATTAATGCTTTCGTTTTCTTTTCAAGATAAATCATAGGATCTCTATAAATTTTTTTATAAATATTATCATTTAATAAATCATGTATTTTTTTAAAAATAATCAGCCTTATTTAAAATTACTGTAGTATTACCCTTATCTGCCGGAAGAATAGTAATAGATCTGTCATTTTTTAAAGCAAACAAAGCTCTTCTTTCATTAATATTGAAGTGAAAATAAAAGAATTCTGGATAAATGGTGACTATGTGTATGATCACAGAGAGATAAAAGTCAAATCTGTTAGTTGTTACAAGTGTTAATACTTGTGAAGCATAATCTGAGCTTCATATTATCTGCTTATATGTATATATATATATATATATATATATATATATATATATATAGCAGCGATATATATATATTGCGATTATATATATATATAATCGCAAGGAAATCAAGTCACATGTCACATGACCAAATTTAACAAACTTGTATTACAAATATTATATAATGAGCTTGCAAATAGCTGTTAACAAGCTTTTCAGAATATCCCCAACCTGAATGGTTTTTGCTATTGGCTTCCTCAGTGAGATGCTAGAATATTCAAACATTAGATTTAAAATACCAAAAAAATTACTGCTCTTTATCTTAATGATAACTATTAAGCAGAAAATCTGAATTTTTCTGACATCCATATGCCTTCCAATCCAGTTAACTAACTTAATTAGCCATATTAAATAACTATTAATATATGGAGTATCTAAACTTGGTTTAGTCCCATATCGTTGTTTAAGTTAGATAGCTAGATTGGAAGTCATATGGTTGTCTGAAATTTTCAGATTTTCTAACTAATAGTTATCCATTAGATAAAGTGCTGGGTTTGGCCTGGTATTTAAAATCTAATAATTGAATATTTTGACACCTCACTGAAAAAGCCAGAAGCAGAAACCAGCGAGGTTGGGGATATTCTGAAAAGCTTGTTAAGAGCTATTTGCATGCTCATATATAATGTATATTCATTTATTAATAAATTTTAATTTAATTTAAATATTTTTTCTGATTATTGTTCAATTGTGCAAACAAATTCGTTGAGTAAAACAATTGAGTTAGGCAAGATAAATTGTCTATATTGTAAAAGTTATTTGAATTCACTATATCACATAATTCAGAAATCAAATCCCAGCATTAGTAAGTGAGTGTGGTCATATTATTATTTTTATATTGAATTCTATAGTTATTATTTGACAAGATATAAACTTTATATGATAGTCATAAAATATGTGTACATGTTTGATCTAAATTATTATTGATTGAATAAGTACTGTATTGAGTGTATGGTTGGTCAATAAAATCTTAATCTCATTTAATTATAGACCTGTTAGGGGTATATTTTGTTTAGCTGTAACTCAGAATAATTTGTTTTAATTATATTTAAATTTATTTATGGTGGATCATAATTCCAATTAATTATTAAATTTTAATATCTATATTTGATGATAATAAATTATAATATTTTTTTTTTATTTTGATAGTTATAATATACAGTTTTAAATATTTTGTTAAAGGAAATTTAAATAAATTGATATGATTAGTTAATTGTACTAAAGCAAATATTCTATAGAAATCTACTATTTCTTTTATATATTGGTACGATTAGATATTATACATTCAATATTACATAATACATTCATTGATATTACATCCTTTCTTAGTATTTTGTTTTATTATAACTAGCCTATTTAGCAAGACTAAACTCATATATAAGAATATATATATATATATATATATATATATATATATATATATATATATATATATATATATATATATATATATATATATATATATATATATACTATATATATATATATTATAACCTACTAACACATCACCACTCATGTACAATAAATGAGCAAATGCCCAGGGCGCCAGTTCTTTTAATGAATAGAACTATTTATCATTTTATCTGATTCATAATTAATGCTGAGACTCTTTACTCATGTTTATCCTACAGCTTCACTCTGTGGAAGGTTACAGAAAGTTTATAACATATAGAGAATATAAATAAATGAAGGAAAAATACTATAAGCTATCAAATAAACTATAAACCTTATTTATTAATTAACCAAATGATATAGGCTAGCAGAGTTTTATTTATTCCCTCTAACAAAATATAATTTCAATTTGATCTCTTCCATCATCCAGTTACACTCTATAATAGCTCAATATAACTCTGACAGAATAGAAAAGCACAACACTAAATAGCTCTATTGTTCAGCACATCTTAATCTAAATAGCTGAATCAATGTTGATCTAGGAACACAAAATCAAATCTCAGGGAATGTATAACACAGTTAGACTAAGAACTATATTATCCAGTAATTATAATAAGATATAATGAAATAACTTGAATAATGTTTACTGGGCTAGCGATTAGATAGTGAAGAAGATAGGGTATCTTTTAATCTCACATCATCATCAAAATAATAATTTAACCAGACAACACCTTTATAAGTTTATCAGACGGTAAAATATTTCATGTAATGTTTGGATCTAGGCAACAATATTATCAGATCTTAGCATATTTAATATCAAAGTCATAAAATAATATATTTAATTTTGTAATAGATGTATGAAATATGGAGATGTGGAAACCAGAATTCGAATGTATATAAGAACAACTCGAAACACAGTTTTAAATAATAAACAAAGCTTTTATTTACATTTAAGGTTTAGTTAAAAGTAAATAATATTAGAATAAGACTTTTGTCTTATTTTTAAAATTTACAAGCAAATTTATTAATTGAAATTTAGGATTATCCCCATTACATATTACACATTTTATTATTGACATATTTATAAACGTAATTTAGCTAACAAATGATACCTTAATATTCTGACTTTGAATATCCAGGCTATCTAAATAATTTTTATTAATATACAACACTGAATAAATAATACATTATATTATTGGGCACAATATATACTTTGTTATCAAGAGAGCAGCTTTAAATAATCTTAATTAAACAATTGCTTTAAATAAGTACATTTTGCTATCAATAGAGCAGCTTTAAATAATTTTAATTAAACAATCACTTTAAATAAGTACACTTTTCAGACATATCAATAAAATCATATTCATTCTGATGATTTTGATGATCTCTAACGTGTGGCAAATTAATATGAGATGTTTCAAAACTTTTATTTCCTATTTTAAATTTAACGATATTATATTTTTATATACGCGATATTATCTAAATTATGCGTGTGTGTTACATCCCATGCAATAATACAAGAGAACATTTTTTTCTTCACATTATCAATCCACTCAAAAATTATTAAATAATTATTTAATTTCGGACAATGTCATATACTTACCAGCAAATAGAACACTATATCTATTCTAATATTCAATAAAGAATTTAAATTAACTATTTATCTGACCACTGACTGAATTACAAAGAGCTATATTTAATGATAATACAAACTATATGTTCAAGAGGAGTCCAGCACATGAGGAACAAACAAACTCTTTAACTAATATATCAACAATAACTTATTTGAATCTGAAATATACTATTGGTGAAATTTTTCTCATCACCAAACAAACAATGGGAAAATGTCTCTTGACTTCATAAATATCATTTCATAATACGTACGTATGCAATCTAAAATAGGCTCCTCTCATGTCAAAATACTTAATAATATACTAAGGGGGAAAATCTTTCATCCCTACAAACATAGAACGTATCAAGAATAACTTCCTTTTTCACAGCTCTTCTACATATCTAGCATTATACGCTGGCAGA
Source organism: Epiperipatus broadwayi (assembly GCA_028023455.1). Taxonomy (NCBI): domain Eukaryota; kingdom Metazoa; phylum Onychophora; class Udeonychophora; order Euonychophora; family Peripatidae; genus Epiperipatus; species Epiperipatus broadwayi. Next base: position 15,465,653 of record JAQFVV010012397.1, on the reverse strand, counting down.
TAAATACGCACAGATAAATCACTCATTTCTTCAATTCTTTAGAATATGACAACATCCGAAATTTACATTGAGAAATAGTTACAAAACTAAATGTTTATTAAGTAAATATAATAATTGCACAAAATAGACACACAAACGCACAAATAAGAATATGAAAAACAATTCTAAGTTATATAATATGCGAAAGTTATGATAGATAAATAACATATTAAAATATAAAATTTTTATCTTAAATGAGATATTCAATTGTTTCAAATTTAAATAATATGAATTATTATGAACGGGTTTTTATACTTTAAACAGAAATACTCTAATAAATTAGTTTTATTACCTCTAACACAATATTGTTTTTTTTTTATTCTTTCTCTAGCTACTCTTGAAATTAATTCTCATTTCGAGATAAAGAAAGATATATAAGATTGAACCATCCTTAATAATATACCCAAAATATATGTTTCACTTTCAAATAAAAGAAAACAAATCACACTTAAGCAATAAGATTTTACCAGAATATCCATCGTTTTTGTGGTTATGCTATCCTGAGACATTCTCGAAGCTCGCAAATTAAATAAACATATAATATTAAATACATGCAACACTATATCTGTCTAACTATCTATGATGTATATACTATTAACAATAAATAATAATAAAAAATAGAGTCATTCTTCTTTTAAACTTGAGAAAAAAAATATATTCACTTGCAAAGTTCCTTTTCAAGCTTAATAAATGATCCGGAGATGAATTCCAAAATGAGTGCGTGTTTAAATATGAATATGAAACATAAAATAAGCAATTGTAGGACAAAACAGTTATAATTCACAATTAATTTAGTAAACATCCAATGTCATTTAGCCATAAGCCAATAGAGTTTATTTATATATCACACATAACGATAAATATTTATAATAATAAATACGTGGAAAGACAGTTTCAGCTATTAATTGGTATATTCTGTTATTTATTTTTAAGCACATCTAAGGTATTTAATTCAATGATAACTTAACATATTTTTCTGCAGAAAATATTTACTTTCATAATTTATAGATTGGTATTTGCTTTATTAACTTTAATAAATTGCTGATAATTGTCCACAGGCAATTAGTATTTCCTTAAACATTAACACATATATCCATATATCGAAGAGAACAAAAATATGTAATATCAAAGTCCTTCTATTCGATTTAGACATCTATATTTGGTAAGTAATAGTAATTAATTATCCTGGGTAAGTCATATTTCTATTTCTTTAATAAAACACATATTATTTTATAAACATAAAATAAGATATAAAGTTAGTATTCCACAATAGTTATTAAATATCAAACACATAATCAAGTATCCTTTTGACTTTTAACTTCACTTTGTATACGTAAAATATAAATTACACAGAGAGCTTATCAAAGTAAATTTTGTTAAACAGGTCTGAATATACATCCATGATGACAAAACATTATAAACATCACACCTGGGACTTAAAAAATTATAAAGTTCTTGCATTTTTATATTCTTTTTTAACGGAGATAAATAAAGGTAAATGAACTAATGTAAGTTTAATATCAGAAAAGCACATTTTTAAACAAAAATGAAAGTGTTAATTTAAATGTTTTAATTAGACAAAAGAAGCAAGATTGATACCTTTATATTTTTTATTCAGCCATTATCTTCTATGAAGCTTAAACGTCTGGAGTTTCAATAATAAGCTTCATGAAAAGGCTGCTTTAAAGTTTCACTTTAAACTGTTTTGGAAGAGATATAATCGATAGCAGCAGAAAATAAAAAGTGCACTTGTTGAAATTACAAAAGATAATGTTTTTATTACTATTATTAACTATCAGTTAAAAAAAAAATCTCCCCCACCAATCAAAAAAAAGTCACCTGATCATCCAAAGCTTAATTCCCATGTTCTTTTTTACATTTAATCAAGTAATCAATATTCAAAAAATCTTTTCTAAAAAAAAAATATTTTGATCTACACAATGAAGTCAAATCAAATAATAAAAAAAAATTTTTTTTCTCTTTTTTTTATAACTTTGAAACAAATGGACATTAATCAACTATTAAATAAATGGTTTATAATACTATTTAAATTAGTCAAATAATTTACTAATTCAAATATCCATTAATCACTAAAAAATATGTTTGCAAAATTATTAAAGATAATTACTGTAATTTAAATGTTTTATTGTAAGTTTGATATTATTTGTTGTAATTAAAATATGAAATGAAAATGAGATAATGATACATTCATACATATACACTGCTATGTGAATATTAAATTATTCTAACTAAAACATACCTAATATGTCTATGGGTTACAACTGACTATAATATTAGTAAATAAATGGGTTTCAATGAACAATAAATCAGAAAACCATTCAACACACCAATACTATCTTATAAATAAATAAAACAAACCTTGCATCAATCCAACTACTATCATAACACTTTCTGAAATAATCCACCCCCTTCCTTGTATTAAACACTATCAAAATATAATAACAAGAATAAATGCTTGAAAAATTGCTAACCAAAATGCACAGTTGGCCCACATATGAGTTTTTGAGCCATCAATAGAAAAATTTTAAACTTTTAAGGTGATTTCATTTTTTTAGCACAATGCAGTTGTTCATTACTGATGTAACACAGCTTAATTACTTGTGCCCATTCAGAAGGTCACAATATATATATATATATATATATATATATATATATATATATATATATATATATATATATATATATATATATATATATATATATATATATAATGAATATTGTAAACTTATAGGACATACTAAATCTGTTATCTCAATCATTCATAAATTATTTTATTTGGAAATGAACATCATGAGATTTTAGTATAAATTTATATTATTATAAACTATGTTTTATACATTAGGAATATTAGAATTATGTTGTTGAATGATTTATTTTAATTTGATTATAAATGAAATATTATTTTAAGAATATATTATTGTTTTGAGACCTTAATATTTGATTTAATGACTTTCTTTTAATGTATTTTAAGTAAGGTTTTTATTTAAGGATTTGAAGGGATTATTTTCTTTGTTTTTGTATTATTCAGATGCTATCTGAACCCATGATACTATAATAAGGATTATCATTATTATTTTTGTTGGTAAAGTAAAATATTGGATTAGGTAGAGTTTTTAATAAGTACTGAATAATTATTTCTTTATTGGTATTCATTTAAATTAATATTATGTTTCTTTGATTTATACTTCATTCAATTACAAATAATGTTCAATTTCAAGGATCATTTTCATGCAATTATATAGGATAATCAATAAATAGTCTATGTTTTATTCAGGCTATATTAGTGTTATTATTTCTCATTGCATATTATTAAACCTGTGACATATGTTTCCCAAAACATTGAGGTTATAACAGAGATTACCATACATATATATCTATTCTGTTACAAATAGTAGCATGATTGGCAGAGCATAATTTAAAAAATCACTTGATCATGTCATATCAGATTTGTTAAAAATGTTTCCAAAATCTGTGGTGCATTAAAAAAAGAGTGTACCCTCATTTTTATCCTGTTACAAATGACACACTAATCTTAAGGAAAATAATATTAGTATTATTTCATAACCATCTTTTCATGTCAGTTACAAATTGCTGTCCAAACCTGTAGGGCAATGTTTTTTATTTTGTTACAATATATATATATATATATATATATATATATATATATATTATATATATAATATATATATATATATATATATATATATAATTATAAATGTTGCCAACAAATCCTCACTTATTGATACATTTATATGGCCACATTTGAGATTAATAATGATAATCATATGATTACTTTTTATATTATTATTCTTTTATGTGCAATATAAATACAGCCATAATTTCTTACATAATCTACCTTTTCAGACAATTACATTTCTGATGATAAGTCCAAGATTTTTCCATACTGTAAGTTTGATAATCCAAGACTCAGAGTGCCAACCTCCATCAAATAAGAACCATAATTGAGCACAAACATGACACTCATCAGATTTACCATCATAATCAAATCCACATTAACATTGTAATGGTAGCAACATGTATTATTAAATGAACCTGTATTAATATTAATTGATAAGTTTACAGATATTTTATTGTACCCACATATTATTATGCTAAGTTAACAATTTTAGCCTAATAATAGTCCATATTGAAGTAGGTTATAAAAAATTCAGACTATTTCCAATGTTCATTAGTAAATTTATAGGTGCACTTAATAAAACTTTGTTTTAAGACAAGTACTTTTACTTTCCCATGCAATATATTATCAGATAGCATACTATATAATCAATATAGTGCAAATTATATCTAGAAAAGCAATCCTTCCATCATATTTTTAGAGTAACATGGAGACAATGATTACACATTTTCTTAAAACATTTTAATGGATTTTAAGAGGAATGAATAAAATCATGAGTGAAGTGATTTTAACTTTGGCATGCAAAAATAATTTTATATGCCCACTCCATGGCTTATTATTAAACAGTTTATCTTTTCCTCTAGCCATGTGAACTGCCTTTTATTCTTCAAAATTTTAAGGCTCTTATTATTAGTAAATACTTTTATCTCCAACTTCAAATATATTGATACACTTTTAGAAGATCGATACTATTATCAGTGCTTTCATCTCTACTACAGTATTGTTCTTGCATAATTTGTTTTTGAGCTTTTCAAACAGAGAATTTTATGTTGGCCAACATCATGAAATGGAGATAACACATACCCCAATGTATAGCCAGAGCTATCCATGTGTGCATAAATAAGATGTGTAATATTCTGCCTATACAAATATTAATCACAGAATTTGATTTAATTTTGTCAATAATATCATCATATCTATGACCCCATCGCTAAAATATTCCCTTTCTTTAAAATGTGTTATAAAAATCCATGTCAAAACCTCTCAGAATGAATAAAGCCAATTATTAGAATAACATATCTACATGTTTCTTTATAAATGTCTGAACATTTATTTGTTTAATTTTTTTTAAATGCATATCCCTAAACTTGATTATTATTTGCTTTTATTTTAGAAAATGGAAATGGCATTACTTTACTTTTTACAATGTATCATAAAAACAAACTTCATAAGTAAATTAACAAGCTTGTTTTCTTCATTAATCGTTATTACTTGTTTTTACACTCAAAAATGTTTTCAGATATTGGATATGTTTCTCTATATATCCTGAGAACACCACTGCATCAGCAATATATACTGACATTATGTTTTTAATGTCCACCCAATGTAAACATTTTAGTAATAATATATAATTATTAATCAGCCCAAATAGGTACTGGAATAACCTCCAAACCTAAATAATGCAAACTTATAATTGTCTGGTTGTATCTCAATCCAAATAAGTAAAAGTGGATTGAAGATACAGAATATCTTTGTCCTTTTAAATTTTATTGTCCTTGAATTGGTACAATAATGTTTTTATCTGAGATTGTTACTTACTTGAACTGCTAAATCTTTTGATTTACTATGAGGCAATTTTAGAGACAATGTAACTCTTAAATTTATTTATCAAGTGTATACTATGTTTGTAATTAAATAAAAAGGAGTTTCATCTTTTCAAATCGAAGCTGTCCTAACTTATATCAACTCAATGATGCTGTGTTGAGTATTGGAATATTCTCAATCCCAAACACAAAATACAGACTTTATAAAGATAACAGTATCTGTCTTATCTTTAACCTATGTTATGTTTATATAGGCTAGTCAGACATTTACATTTACTTTCATTAGTTTTTCTTTTCATATACTAATATGCGTGAAGTGAAATCTTTCAAGTCAGTTTTAAAAATTAACAAAAACTATGTAACTAAAACTTATTTATCAAGCAGATAGTTTATATGTAATTATTATAAAGTATTTCAGCTTTTCACATATGCATTGATCTAATATATATAAGTTAAACAATGCAGTGTTGATTATAAAAAAAAAAAAACTCTTAAACTCAAAACACAAGATAGAGAGTTTATGAAAATAAGAATGACAGTCTTATCTTACCCTAAATTCTGGTTTATATATGCTAATCTGAAGCAATCTGATTTGAGAGAGTGAAGATTTTACTGTGTTCACTTTTACATCCATTATGTTCTTTCTTATATTAATACCCACAAAATCAGAATTGAGGTTGAATGTAAATTGGCTACTCTTATCTTTATAATGTCTTTATCTTGGGCTAGAGCTAGAAAGTTTTCATTTAATAACTATTATTATCATAACAAAGTTTTTACCTTGATATGCTGGTATTGAATGCACAATTTTTAAGGATTATTAAAATAAAAGAAAAATGTTTATTTTTTCTAAAATTAAATATCATCTTGTATGCTATAAAACATTTTTCATGGAGAACAATTTTATTTTTAGTTATTCATGGCAATAATTATTTTATGGTGACATGGATCTATTTCTTACATCTGTGTCATATTTTAAAGGATAGTGCTTATATTTTTCATTATTTATTTTTCTTGGAATAATATAACTACTGTCAATAGAATTATTATCTGGAGAAATAGTACTTGGTTTAGTTTTATTTATACCAATGGAAATATTTTCAAATTCATTTCCCAGATATGCTTCCATATTCCCTATATTGCAAATAACTTTTACCACTATCATTGTTATACTGGGTGTTTCTACATGGATTTTGTCCATTTATTTAACATCTGTTATAAATATTTCTATTCTGAAAAGATACATTAACATTTGAGAGTGTATAACTAACTTGCTCGTTTTTGAATCTTATATCTGCTCTCATATAATCTTTCACTAGTTTCCAATGAATCAAGAATTTCAGTTACCTTTTCAATAGTATTATGGTCTGCAGCTATTACAGTTTGCTCAATATGTTTTAGAAAATTATGATGTAACATCTTACACTCTCTGCTATCAATAGATCAACAATACTATCATTTAAGTTTGAGAAGAAAAAAGTAAATATATTCACTATCATATGAATTATGGAATTTACATCGTCAAAGTCACAAAAAATATTTTAATATTCTCGACTCTATAATTTATATATGTATTAATTGCTTTAATATAGTGTTTCTTAAACTGTGGATCATGACTCCAAATAGGATCACGAAGTAAAAAGTTGGGGTCGCGAAAATTTAATTAAGATACATGATTTTAAAAAAATATTAGTTGCAATCCATTTATTTTCATTAATTTAATATATTACAATTTCTGTACGGTGCAATTATAAAATCATAATGATTGCCAAGTTGAGCTGTAAATTATATTTACAGATTAAAAAATAACACTAAATGCATTTTAACAGTGATGTCGCATTGCAATTTTAGCATAGAGGTTATTTCATAATCAAAATGTATGGTGCAGTAGCAAGAATAAGGTTGGTGCCACTGTGATTATATAATTAATTTCCGTTCAAGAAATTTGTTTGGGTTTCATTTCAATAAGTGACCACTCAAAAGAACAATACAGTATTGTATTTTAATGTTTTATTCGACTATGGTTAGTATTTATTTGAGTAAATATTATGAAAGATGTTATTTTTTATGTATAAAAATGCTTATATACTTTTTTTTCACTTTTTCTTCAAAATTTATCATCCTATTAGTTGTTATAAAAATTTATTTTTTATTTGAAACTTAACAAGTAAAAACATATTTATATTTAAAAAAAAAAACTTAACAGGTAATTTATAATTGATTTATTGATATTTTTTTAAATATTAAAAAATAAAACATAGGGGGATATTAAAAAATCGAACATACAGAAGTAAATGTGCTTGTATAATTAATAAAAAACACGGCAGCAACTTGGTGTCCCTGCTAACTAATAAGTATTGTTATTTTATTTACATTTTAGGATAAAAATACTTTTTTACACATCGATAAGTGGTTGAACTTGAGTACCAAAGATAATGATGCAGATGGTTATGCTACAAAGTCTCTTCAAGTAGGATCTCATAACCAGAAACAGTCATCTAAAATGCGGAAAAAAGAAAATATGATGAGACATTTCTCCAATTTGTATTTACTTTCAACAACTGTGATGGTAATGGATAACCTCTTTGTTTAATTTGCAATAATGTTTTGTCTATGGAGAGTATGAAACCATCAAAATTAAAAAGGCATTTGGAATCGAAGCATCCTTCATATGTCAAAAAAAGGAATATATCGAACGACTGTTGAAAACTTCAATAAAGAAAAACAATATTTTGAAAAAATTATAACTGTTAATGAAAAATATGTACTGGCATCATATGAAGTTTCATATCTGATTGTTAAAAATAAAAAGTCATACACGATTGGAAAAGATCTTATATTACCTGCTGCTATTAAAATGATAGAAACACTTCATGGAAGTAAATATGGTGATGATATTCGAATAATTACTTTGTCAACTAGCACGGTCAGTAATAGAATTTCTGAAATTAGCAATGACCAATTTGAGTAACTGACCACTAGACTTAAACAAAACCCTATATTTACAATTCAGTTGGACGAAACAACTGATATTTCAAAAATAGCTCAATTATTAGTATATGTCATATAAATTTATAAAGAAAACATTGAGGAAGAATTGTTCTTTTGTCGTTCTTTTGGAAGAACATATAAGAGGGGAAGACATATATAATAAAGTAGACTTTATTTTATAACTGAAGGCTTAGAATGTAAAAATTGATTTGGAATATGCACAGATGATGCATAAACAATGACTGGTGAAAATATTGGTTTTAAATAATTTGTTAAAGCTTCTGGTAATAATCATGTAACGTTTACACACTGCCTGATCCATCGATAGACCCTTGCGCCAAAAAAATAGCAAGGGAATTGAACGATGTGCTTAAGGATGCTGTCAAAATTATAAACTATATTAAAAGCTTAATAACCATTTATTTTCAAATCTTTGTAAAGACATGGACTCTGAATACCAAAAAGAATATTATTACATGGAGAAGTAAGATGGGTGTCAAGAGGGCAAAGTTTAAAAAGCTTATTGTTATTAAAAGAACAAAAATTATTGTATTTTTAATCGAACAAAAATCTGATCTTGCTGTTCTTTTTCAAAATGGCTAATGGTTATCAAAGCAATGCTATTTGTCTGATACTTTTGAGAAGTTAAATAATTTTAACTTGTTTCTTCAAGGAAAAAAAATAGCAATACTTTTATTTCGAATGATAAAATTGAAGGTATTATTAAAATAATCAACATTTGGAAGAATAGAGTGGAAAATGATTCATTGGAAATGTTTTAGACAACCGACAATTTTATAATTGAAAAATAAATAATTGTACAACTTTAAATGCAAAAACTATTAAACATCACTTAAAAGCCCTAGAAACATAGTTTTGCAAATACTGTATAGCGAATTTATATTTGAAAAAAAATGTCTTAGATTCAGAGACCATTTTGATTGACATTAATGAGATTAATCACCTGCCATATAAAGCCCAAGAGGAATTTGCTGAGCTATTGAGCGACTCAATCTTAAAACTTGACTTTCGACAAAATTCCTTGACTGAATTGTGGATCGGAGCTAGGACTAAATTTCCCGCAATTTCAGAAATGGCATTAAATGTTTTACTGCCCTTCAGCACAACATACGTATGTGAAATTACTTTTTTAGCTTTAATGTATACTGAATCCAAATATCATTCAACGCTGAAATACTTTGAAGATGCTTTACGTCCAGCAGTATCAAATATTTCACCAAGATTTACTTTGCTATACAGCCAAAAACAAGCACATCTCTCTTATTAAAATGTGATTTACTTTAATTAATTTTTGTATACTTAAACAAATCCTAAATCTACTTATTTCATATGTTTATTGTTTACCAAAAATAAATTATTTATGGGAATATATATTTTTATATATTATATTTAATATATGGAATTGCAAAAAAATATCTATGATAAAAAGGGGTCATGAATGAAAAAAGTTTAAGAAGCGCTGTCGTAAATAATAAAATTTGAATCAAGGGAAATAATTAAAAGGGTAGTCAATACGAGATATTTATTTTTGAACAATAATAGTTTAAATAAAAATATGAATTATTTTTTTTTTGTTGAAAGCTAGCATTCCCATTTTCAATCTGTCTTTTGATTATGAATTCATAATTAGCTGCTTGTAAAAACTTTTCAGTTTATTTTACTTTGCAACAAAATTGCTAACAAAAATAAATATTATAAAATGATCATTTTTGCTCAAGATGGATAAGTCCATTGTGGATGTATCATTAACGCTGGATCAATGTAACCTGGATTAATTATTTATTTTTAACCTGGCAAGTGATCAAACTTGAACTGTCATTTTTGAGAGGTGCTTAATCTACAGTTTTAAAAATTTGCTTTCAGATAATCACTAAGTAAATGTCCTCTCTCATGGATTATTTGTCTTTAGAGAAGTGAGGAAATATGATCCAAGAAAATATTATGTAAATAAAATTAAAATCTGAAGCACATAAAGAAATCGAAAAAAAAAATGTTTGTAAATTTTCAAGGATAAATTTAAAGCATCTTAAATAGTATAATAGAGTTAATAATATAAAAGAAATTAAATAAAGAAAAATGTTAAGCTTAACAAAAAGAGATTTTAAACCTGTGACTTTGATAAAAGTTTGTTTTAAGTGTTATTATTCTAAAGATGGTAATATTTATGTATTTGTTAATTATTTATATTTTATAACTTAAAATAACAGTGAATTGATTTATATGATTTATTGTATAATACATCTCTTCTCATATATCTGTTTCATTTAAAAATAATAAATTAATTTTGAAATAGCTAGGGAGATAAGAGGTAATGCTCTACCAAATTTAGTCATGATGTGGTTTAATAATACTCATAGTGGAAAATAATCTTCACATGGATTTCCAGTATTGAGTGGCAATCTGTTTTTTTTTTTTTTAATTTATTAAGAAAAATCAAATTACTCATGTTAGATACATAAGTTTTCCAGTTATATACATTAGTTTCTTATAGCAAGACAATAACTTGGAATCTGGATGATGTGTCATTGTTGTCCATCGGTACAGGTGAGGTTATAAGACCACTTTAGGTAGAGAGGTTGTTTTAATCCTCAGTTTATACGGTTTTCTGTATACATTTGTTTTATTTAGGCTTTTTTTTTAGTTTGCACAGATTTTTCATAATTTATTTGATATTGGTTTTAAATTACTTTTAATTTCCAATTGATAACTTAAACAGAAGTCTCTGAGATGTAAAAACCATCACCATTCAAGGCATCTGAGTTGATATCACAAATTGTCAACTTAGAATGCAGATTCTGAGGTGGATGCTCATCATCAATTAAAAATCATGAATTTCTGATGACCCTTTCTGGGGCAAGAATCTGATCAATACTCTTCAGTATATACCAGTGTTTCTCACAATGAGTCTCTATCTATGTTAGATTACAACCTAGACAGTAGCTTCTGGGAAAAAGCCTCATTGTCATTCAGGAATATCTGGTCCCAAGTTTCTGCATATAGCCAGTCTGTGGCAAGGAGATGATCCTTATTATTTAGTTTGCACAAATTTTCCTTGTATATTTCCCAAGTGTTTAAGGTGTTTCACTTAAACATGAGATGGATTCTAGTGATTCACAGGGTGAATAGAATAAAGGTGACCATTCTAATTGAAGCAGATTTCATGAATTTTATCAAGTTGCCTAGTATGAGCAAGTCTCTGCATTCTGGGCATACACCTAAAAACAATTTGGCTCTGAGGTTTTTTAAATGGGGACAGGCAAAAATATATGAATCAGGGTTTCTTCATGAATGTTACATATAATGCACATTAATTCAATTTGGGGGAATTCCTTCCATGAAACCAAAAATAGGCTTGTAAGTAGTGAGCACAGGTTATATCACAAACTTGGGCTCAAAGGCCCAACATTTTGAATTTTTAAGTAGTGATTTAATAGTTATGTTTAGCTGAGTAGTTGTCTATGATATATATATATATATATATAATAACGAAACTTAAATATATTCCAAACAATGGTAAACAATTTATAATACAATATAAATAAAAACTCAATAAAAACTCATAAAGAAATATTTTCGATTATATTCATAATCATTTTCAACTCAACTTTCAAAATGGAATCAGCTATTACCAACCGGAAACACATGTCGATTTAAATAGCCCACAATTCATTAATCCTAACATTTGCTGACTGTCTGTTTATTATCGTATTTTTACACCTACTAATAAAAACTGCCTCTTTAATTTTTCTTTTTTCATTATCTCTGTCTTGGCCTAAAATTTTTATTTTATTTATATCAAAATTAAACTTAAAATTACAATTTCTATCATGATCATAAAAAACAGATTCAGTATATAACTTGACTTCATGACTATTATCATTACATATCTGTACATTTTTCAAAACTCTTTTATATAACAATTTATGTTCTTTAAGTCTTTTCTCTATATTACATCTAGATTCCCCTACATATGATAAGTTACACCCACAAAAAATTCTATAAATTATATTACTCACGTTATTTTTTTCTAACTTATCTTTTGAATTATTAACCATTCTATTTAAATTACCTGAACCATAAAAAGAAACATTATATATACCATTATAAACTTTTTTCATAAATTTTACTTGATTATTATTATAAAAAGGCAAAGAAATCCACTTCTTACTCTTAATTTCTTCATCACCAGTATTTCTATTAATTTTCTTACTAAATTGACAAACCACTTGATAAATTTCTTTTATATTATAACCTACACTTAATAATTCATTTACATAATTTTCAATATTTTTCTTTTTATCACATGCATATTTACACAAAATATTATTTCTATACGAAAAAGACCTAAAACCATCCATTTTATAATTATGTGGCACTTTAGATAAATAGGGAATATACCCTCTAGTTTCAATACGTTTAATAAACAATTTATAGTCAATCGTATTATTGTTCCTTGAAATTATCAAATCTAAATATTTAATACTGTTATTATATTCTTTCTCCATAGTCCAGATAAGACCTTTTAATTAAAAGGTCTTATCTGGACTATGGAGAAAGAATGTAATAGCAGTATTAAATATTTAGATTTGATAATTTCAAGGAACAATAATACGATTGACTATAAATTGTTTATTAAACCTATTGAAACTAGAGAGTATATTCCCTATTTATCTAAAGTGCCACATAATTATAAAATGGCTGGTTTTAGGTCTTTTTCGTATAGAAATAATATTTAGTGTAAATATGCATGTGATAAAAAGAAAAATATTGAAAATTATGTAAGTGAATTATTAAGTGTAGGTTATAATATAAAAGAAATTTATCAAGTGGTTTGTCAATTTAGTAAGAAAATTAATAGAAATACTGGTGATGAAGAAATTAGAAAGTAAGAAATGGATTTCTTCACCTTTTTATAATAATAATCAAGTAAAATTTATGAAAAAAGTTTATAATGGTATATATAATGTTTCTTTTTATGGCTCAGGTAATTTAAATAGAATGGTTAATAATTCAAAAGATAAGTTAGAAAAAAATAACGTGAGTAATATAATTTATAGAATTTTTTGTGGGTGTAACTTATCATATGTAGGGGAATCTAGATGTAATATAGAGAAAAGACTTAAAGAACATAAATTGTTATATAAAAGAGTTTTGAAAAATGCACAGATATGTAATGATAATAGTCATAAAGTCAAGTTATATACTGAATCTGTTTTTTATGATCATGATAGAAATTGTAATTTTAAGTTTAATTTTGATATAAATAAAATAAAAATTTTAGGCCAAGAGAGAGATAATGAAAAAAGAAAAATTAATGAGGCAGTTTTTATTAGTAGGTATAAAAATACGATAATAAACAGACAGTCAGCAAATATTAGGATTAATGAATTGTGGGCTATTTAAATCGACATGTGTTTCCGGTTGGTAATAGATGATTCCATTTTGAAAGTTGAGTTGAAAATGATTATGAATATAATCGAAAATATTTCTTTATGAGTTTTTATTGAGTTTTTATTTATATTGTGTTATAAATTGTTTACCATTGTTTGGAATATATTTAAATTTCGTTATTGCATTATTGATATTAGCGGACATTTATTTTGTTTTTTATATATATATATATATATATATATATATATATATATATAAAAACAAAACTGGGATATATATATATATATATATATATATATATATATATATATCCCAGTACTTGGTCTTGGACTCAAGGACTTGGTCCATAACCTGGAAGAGCATATTTAGGTGGTCTTGGAAATCTTTGACCCATTTGCTTGGCAGCAGTAGTGGAGTATTTGTAAGCATCACCAAGTCAGTGGTCTGCTCTTCAATCACTCTATCATTTATAGCCTTAAGGGTGGTAAATGTCCTTTGTGCAGAGAACACATAGATAGCATGTAGACCAAGACTATTCAGATCTTTTGGCTTCTGCACCTTGGACAGGTTGATGAAAACTCATTTTCCTCTTCCACAAGAGTTTGTTACAGATGGATTTGATGGTATTTTGGAATGTCTTGTTTGGCTTGAAGATTGGGAGGAAATAGTTTATGTGTGGAAACACTATCGTGCTGAGTAGTGCTGCCTTATCTGGGAATGACAGGAGATCATAGAAAGAGCATTAGTCACTTTTCTAGTTTTTTCAATGATTTGGGATTGAATTTCTTTTCATGGCAGATTTTGACAAAACCACCCGAAACCTGAGAATGTTTTGCAGCTTTCTACTATATTTGGATTATATTATGGAATCCCTATCTATTCTCTAAACTACATATTTATTTGGTTTGATTCTCAAATTATATTTAAATGCATATCTGTCCAGCAATTGGTACAGCTGTGGTAAGTACTCTTGAGATGGGAGGAAAATGGTGACATCATCCACATAATGTATGGTGGACTTCATTCCTGAGTGCTGGGATATGCACACCAGGCATATTATTTTACACATCCTACAGAAAGGGTTTATATAATCAACAAAGTACACATTGATTAGCAGAAACCACTGGAAAGTAAAGATATGAGGCCTAAACCCTGGGTCCAGAAAACCATCCAAAGATGTGCAAATAGACCTTTTAAGCAGAAGGTTAGCAATAATCTTCGCATATACCAAGGGAATTCCATAGTGCCTCAGAATAGATAGCAGTCTTACTGGCACCACAGAATCAAATGCCACTGCAAAGTCCAACTGGACAACAATAGGCTAAGTTTTCCTTTGGAATCTGACATGTTCCACTAGGAACATGAAACATCTCACTGCTTCCATTGTGGATAAGCTTTATAAGGAAAATTGGTGCATCAAGATTTTAGTGATAACTGCAGTTGTATTTTATCCTTTACCAGGGATTATATTGTCTTAATCAATAACAGAGTTATGAAAATCATCCAGATGTTAGATAGACAGGAGAGATTAATGGACTTCTTTAAGCAGGGTATGAGAGAAATCAGATACAAGTTAGGGATAGGTTGAAGATCTCCCACTAACACATTGATCACTCTTCATACCAATGGGACAGTCAACCTGCTCAATTAAACCAGGACAAATCTGGGTAACCCATGATGTATGGGATGTGTATGTTCAGGATAGGTTAACAGATGTTGCACAATTTGATCTTCAGATATTCCATGATTACCAGGTTCTTCTTTCTCAAGACAAATGTTGCCAATGTTGAATGCACAATATTGCACCTTGATTTTGAAGTGTTAATGAATATTTACAAGCATATTTCTTTAAAGCTATATTTCAAAGTGATTTATTTTGTTTTAATTTGCAATTTGAAATGTAGCTTTATAAAAAGCATTGTGGTCAATATAAAAAAAAAAAACTTTTTTTTTCTCAATATGATTCATATTTGCCTATATAAATGAATTTAGGTAAAAAGGATAAGACTGTATAATTATAATTATTTAAAATATGTATCTTGTTCTAGTGATTGAAAGTATTCCACATGCTCAATAATACAGTGCTGATTGTAGCTTTTGGTTTTGACCAATGTTCCATTAATTTTTAAGATAAGTTATTTATGACAGTGTTTGGTATAAATTTTTCTAATATAATATATTTTATGGTAATATATAAGCTTTTATACAGTGCTACACCAATCAAATAAAAGTTCAAATAGTTGTACATAAATTACTTAGCACACAAACCAAAATTCGTTTATAAAGTTTTATAAAAAGAGATTATTTTATTTTAGTATCAACTTAATAAAGTAATATCAAATTGAAAGCCGTTATAGTTCAGAAATGTATTTGTTAAAAATATTTTATTAATTATTATTTTTAACAGTTTGGAGATAGAAAAAGAAATAAGGGGGTTACAATTTATAAGGATAACTTCATGAGAGTGATGAGTAAATAATCATATTTTTATAGCAGTGAATTGTAATGCTATAATTTAAATTTAAGTAATAACTTCTAGATTTTAGACTTTACACTTGTCCAAATTATGATAATATTAAATAGTGCTATGACACTTATAACGTAAAGCTGTATAATTAATATCAATTAGTCAATTAAAATGGCTGAGCACTTTGTGTTATAAGTGAGTTAGCACTATTTAATATTATCATAATTTAAATTTAAGCAAATTGTCCATGAAAAAGATAAAAAATCAATTAAAGTATTAAGCAATCACTTCAGATAGAATTTTATATGTGTGTAGAAGAGTATATCTGTAAAATTTATGGAAAATTTTAATTTTAGAATTAATTAATAATCAATGAAAATAATGTGGAATATCAGTGAAAAGCTCTTTTAAAGAATTATTATTTTGTTTCAATATCTCATTCATATCAGCCAATTCCCATTCAAAAGTCTAAGTTTAAAATCAGGTTGCTATGCAGAATTTACTTTTTATTAAAAATGTCCATTTTTATTCTTTCAGAGTAATTTCCATGAGTGAGAAAATGTTTAACAAAACCACATAATATTTATAAAAAGTGTGAATAAATAATTGTAAAACAATAATAATCAACCAGTTAAAATTTAGGTATAATTAATTTGGCAAATCAATCATTCAGAATTGAAAGGGGAAATCCAGACAGTATAAAAGGTCAATATGTCTTTAGGTTGGGCTCTCTTCACCATCAGTCTGTCGAGAAAAACCTCATCAGGTTATTTTATCAATTTTAATATTAAAATTTTAAGTGTTATATTATTTTTCTGATTTCATTTTCTGAATGAAAAACTTTTTAAAAATCTAGTAATATTGTAAGGAATGACCAGTGAGTATTTTTTTATATTATGGACTTGTTTCTCCTGAAGTTGACCAATATCATGATTTCTTTCCATAAAACTATAAACAATTTTAGCAATTGGCAAACAATGAAGCTTAAATCATAGAAAAAACTTTGCTTGAGAAAAATCAAGGAAACACTTTATTTTATGAATCTGTATTTTAAACTTGTATTTATTAAACCATATGAATCTAATTATTTGTATTATCAAAAATTCCGAAAGAAAATATTTTTTATTTTATTAAAAATAAGTGTGGAACTGAATTCCAATGCTAATGTTATATGTAAAATGTCATTTGAAGTACTTATGGTATTATTGTAAATTAAATTAACTATTCGTCAATAAAAATAAATGACAAACAAAGGAAAAGAAATATTATTAGTAATTAACTAAAGATGCTAACAACCTATAATCAAATTAAGGCATGAGAATTTATGGCAAAATGCATGGATAAATGGACTACTCTTAGTGAAGCTACATTAACCCAACATACACAGCTCAACAGAAAGCTAGTTATCCTCCCCAATGAATTAATGCAAGAACCCAAAAATGAATAAAGAATTTAATATAAAATGAAAATTATCACGTTCAGTCATTAGGATTAGCAATATCTAAAGTGATTTCATAATAACAAGGACCATGGATTAATATTTTATGCATTTCAAAAGATAAATGGATTATATGCTAAAACTTTAAACAGAGATAACAAACCCAGAGGAATAATTACCTAAAATTTATTAAAGTTTTTGAATGCTTTAGGCAATCCAATATGCGTGCACAGAGAACAAAAGAAAATAAAATAAAACACAAAACTAAATGAGATTTGCAGCAGAAGCAATGTAAGAAAGATACAGAGGATGATTTAGGAGGACTATTTAAGTATAATTTTATTACTTGTTATAATTAATTTTCTAATGTTAAATTTAAGCAGACTAGCAGAAGAGTAATCATATGCCTAAGTTTGAATTTAACTTATATTAAAAGTTTTTATTAGTTGAGTTAATCTAAAATTCTGAAATATGCCTTATTAAAATAGTAAATTTATGCTTTACCCTTATTTAAAAGAGTGAGAGATATAAGTAAGAACATTTATTATACAAAGTATTTTTTAAATAAGGAATTATTATTAAATATTTATGCATATAGATAGTAGATTCTAAGATGGAATGCACCAGAAATATTAATTGTAATTGTGTAATATTGTTTCAGTAACATCTGATAGCATCTTACTAAAAAAAATAAAATAACATGAAATTTAAATTTTTTTTATTAATGATCTAAAACTATGTTTGGGGACACTTATAGATAGAATTTTATTGTTTTGAGATGTTTAATATTTTTCTTTAGTGAGTAATTAATAATAGAAAGGGAGTGGCTTGTCACAGAAGTTGTCAGTTTAGTATAAGTTAATCCAAGTTTGCTTTATATGTCAGCAGAAAAGTATTGATAATTATTTAGATGATTCTCTGGTTTATTTGCTTATAATATTTCAATCCATAGTGTTTACACTGTGTTGGGCTCATCATCATAGAAACTATCATTTCAGTCAGATCAGTTTAGTATCTGTAGTACATTATTTGTGAATGTTCATGTATGCTTGTGCCATCTTTCAGCTTCATTTTCCATTAATATACTACATTGTACACCAAATATCATGCCTCATAGCAAAATATTTGATTTCATAACCAATAGCTTGGTTACATTTTACAAATATATTCTCAAATATTTTATTTGCTAAAATAATTATCATTAGTTTTATTTTCTTACTTTAGAAATACAGAATATTTTATTCTTAGTTCAATTTAATATTTTTTTAAAGATGAAATTTTTTTTTTCTTTCTTTTTCAAGACAAAATAATTTCTTACATATTTCTGCTGATTAATTTCAGTGCAATGGACAGAGCAATTCTGTTTCTAGAGATGTTTGATTTTTGAAATTACCTTGGATTATTGGAAGAACAGATATGTGGGTAATGATTTGAGATATTTAAAGGGAGGATTTTTTTTCTTGACTGGACTTTACTTTGTTTTCTGATTTCATCATTTTTCCCTTAATAAAAGTTTTTATTAGTATAATTTTGTTTTTTACAAGCTGAGTCTTCCATGACCCAAGCTTGAAAGTGAAAAAACATTATTAATTTCCTGGACAAATGAAAATATAAATGACAGTGAATATAAGGTATACCACTTGCTTTTAATTGAATAGTTTAAATTCTAAAATCATCATTTGAGATATGTGTTCCTATATTATAAATTATTTAACTTTAATTTTTATCATTAGAGAAATAATTGAAATGTGTGCTTATATTTCAAAATTATTTTACTTAAATCTTAATTCTAATATTAAAGAAGTAATTGGAATGAATGGATTTTATTGTTCTAAAAAAATTATAAACTTTTTCATTAAACATTTCAAAGATTATGTTGATAATTATTGCTAACTATAAAGGAATGAAGTTTAAATGGAAAGTGTGTATGAATAACTTATTCTGATCTGCTTTATTGTTATTTCTGATAAAATATTTATCTAACCATTTTGTATCTAGAATAAGAAACAAAAATGAGTGACATACAATTGATGAACTATTGACTTATCATCTAACCATTTTGTATCTAGAATAAGAAACAAAAATGAGTGACATACAATTGATGAACTATTGACTTATCTCTAAATGTGTAGATACATGAATGGATGGAAGATCATAAAACTGGATATGAATTTCTTTTATTTCATTATTCTTATTTTGCAGTTGAATTTTTTTATTAAAATATGTTATTAATAAACTTATGTGAATTTAAATGAATTCTATTAACAGAGTCATGTCTTGCTTGATGAATGGGTTTGAAAACTCAGATCAAATGCTTAGACATATCTAATGAATTAAATAAAAAAATCATTGTTCAACTTATGCTGCATTAGATATTTATTGCCATAATGAAGAATTCTCATATATAATATTGCCAGAATTTTCATTAGCTATGCTAAAAAAACTTTGAATTTCTGCTAAATTGGATCCACATTAATATTATTTATCTTCTTGCAGGAATTTATTGTGTGTTTATCAATATTTATCCTTATACCAAATATCATTATATTTTAGTACATGACTAAGATATACCATATACAGACAATAAGTAAACTTCATTTTCAACCAAGAAAAAAAGTTTTAATGATTATTATTTTTTTGTTAGCATTTGATAGATAGATAGATTCAAAAATGTGTCTTATAATTTTTATTATTATTATAATTTTTTATGTTTCTCTTCAAGAACATCTCACCAAAAGTATAAAATGGAAAAATATTATACTAGGTTATTAGTATTATTTTAATATACTTTTTATTGTATGCTTATATTTCTATATGCACATGTTAGCGATTAAAAATATTCATTCACTGTTAAGGGGTGAATAGCTCATTTTGAAAAGAGCACATTATGTAAAATTTATTGTTTATCATTGCGTTTTCAAGAAGTTATAAAATAATTATTTCTTAATAATTTTTTACACAGGATTTAAAGATTTGATGTTTATCCTAAATCAAAATTTTATTTCAATTTTGTGCTAATGCCGAACACACTAAAGAATTATTTGTTTTTGCTTGCTAGAAGTTATTTTGTCTTGCTTCTTAGATAATAATTAGTGTATTTCCAAGTTAAAATATTATACCTGTCAGAAATGAGAGATTTATAGATTATTGTCTTTACAATTTATTAATTAATATCATTACAGTATTTCTTTATCAACTATGATTTGAAATTGTTTGTATGTTATTATGCTTTTATATATGTGTCTATTATTTAATTTAGCTATAATAATGTTTGAGTTGAAAATAGAAATAATTTGATTCCCATCGGTTTCACATGATGAAATTGCACCAAGAGAGGTGGAAAGTTTAGAGAATAATGTGAATTTATTATTTCTTTATTATACTTGGATTAAAATGTATTTACTTGCTATGTAGAACAAAATTATTTATGTTATATAGTATATTGCCAGGGATGGAGATAAGCTCTCCCTTAATTTATTTGAGTATTTGCCATGAATGGTTTATATAGTATATTGTCCAGGATTAAGAAAGCTCTCCCTTAGCTTGTTGAAATATTTGTTAGGAGTAGATTACATCCTCCAGATTAAGTAATTGTATTTTACAAATTATAGTGTGAGAAGCACGGTAGTGTATTTCCCTTATTTTTGGTGATGAGACCACATCCATAACAGTTTGTTTTAAGTCTCAGAAGTTAGACTTGTGAGCTATTGTGTATTGTTATTTAAATGATTAGAGTTATTAAAGTTGTTTATCCCTCATGAAGTTGTGTGGAATGTGTTCCATCATTTATTCATAGCCAAGTGTAAGATAGTTTGCTGGTAAAAAAAAAAGGAAAATAAAGGCAGAATTGATTTTTTTCACAGAACAGCTGAGATAAAATTAGTGTTGAAGTTTGGTTGGCCATTGTCATCATCTGTATTATGATATTTATCCTAATTTCATAAGTAAACAGATCAGATTTATATATATATATATATATATATATATATATATAATTCATATATATATATATATATATATATGAATTATTTTGTAACAGATAGCATAATTCAGAGGCATACATAAAATATTATCAATTTGGAAAGTATGGAGAAATCCATTGTTAATGTGTAACTTTTTAATTATTGTTTCAAATCATATTATACTAATTGTTTAGATTTTATACCATCAATCCACATAATGTTTCATACTCATTTGAATGAGCAAGCAAAAGAAAACAAAGTGTGGCTAAGTAATAGAATTATTCATTTAATTTGTAAAATATAGTTTGACCTTTTACTTTTACTCTTAGATTTAAACCCCTCTAATATTATTTCCCAGGTGCATTTGAAGTAAAATGCCAAAAACATAAATTTTACTTTATAATTTTAATGCCAGTGTTTAACAGTTTTATTTTTCATGAGCATATCAGAAGTGATTGACAGCTTGAGTGAATTGAAAATAAAATACTGAATATAGGTAATTTTTATATTTAATTATCTTAGTGTAGTATTATAATGTTTCTGTGTGATATGTTTATCAGAATTGACTGACATCTTGAGCAAATTTTGCAAGTAAAATATCAATAAGTTAGTTTGTTTTATTATTTTAGTACTAGCTTTATAATGTTTCTTTAATAATTCTATCAGAATGCACTGATATCTGAATTATGCTAAAATAAAACACAGAAAGTTATCTTTATGTTATTTGTTCTTATGTAGACCATTTAACCATAATGTTGGAATCATCAAAAACATGTATATGCGTAAACTATAAAACCAAAGGTTTATTTAAATTATCTTGTAAATAAATGTTTTATTTATTTAAAGTTGTGTTCAAAATTTTTCTTTAATATGCATTTGTATTCAATATTTCCACACTTGCACACACATTTACATATCTAATATGATATGATTGCATTATTCCATAATTTAATCATGAACATGCCCAGATCTGATGATGTTGCTTTCTTGATCCAGACACTGTTCGAAATGTTGATTATTCAATGATTCTCATAAAATTTCATTACTCAGTTATTATTTAGATGATTAATTAAAATCAAAATGCACCTTATATCTTTAATTATCTAACTAACATTACTTTATTAGGATATTGCTTAATTTGTGTATTTACTTTTATAATAGTTATTAGCAGTTGCTGAAAAGTATAGATTTAAAATTAAGCCATGCAATACATTAATTGCCTGAGATATTTCCTTATTTATTTAGATTAGACATTAATTCAGTCACTAAGTTTTAATATTGTACAATTAAAAGTTAAGTAATGTTATATTTTATTTTGTATTTAATTCTAACTTACTATAAGGTATAGTTAATCAGTATTACATCTTTATTTTATTAATTTAATTTTATCACATAGTAGAGGTTGTTCAATGCATGTGGATGATGGGGGGATATAAGGCATGGACTATAACTTGTCAATTTAAATAGTAGAACTTTACTAGTTTTAATTCTTTATTTATTTTAGAACTTAATAGATGTATTGTTCCTATTAATCGCAATGTTTCCTCCTACATTTAATATAAATTTTACATCTCATAGAACTCTGTAACCACCAACTGAGCTAAGCTAAGGTAGAACATCATTTTAAGAACCTCATTAATAATTTTAAAGCAAGATCAGATTAGTAGTTTATTCTATTAACAATAGAATTGATGCCCCCAAGTATTTGTTGTTAGGAAAGTTAAAAAAGGTGTTGGGAGAGGGTTACTATATATATATATATATATATATATATATAGTAACCCTCTCCCAACATATATATATATATATATATAATATACAAATCAATATACATATCAAAATACAGTACAATTTAGATAAATTATATTCTCTTAGAAGTACTTTTGACTATACACTTTGTAGTCTTTATCAACTTTTCAATTCAGATTTCCCACATTTCTGTTATCTTAACATTTGATGACTGGCGATTCATTAACATTTGACGATTTCTTAAATCAACATAGCCTCTTTTATTTTATGTTTATTATGACAATGTTCAATTTGAATAATTTTCATATTTTTATAATCAAATTTAAATCCATATTGACAGGATTTATTATGATCAAATATAACAGATGATGAAGGTTTATTTGCATCTATTCCAGATTGATTCTCTTTTTGAATTCTATTATATAAAAGCATATGCTCTTTTATTCTTTTCTCAAATGTACACTTAGATTCACCAATGTATTGTACACACATCCACATATCAATCTGTATATAATAGAATTTTGATTAAACTTTGAATTTTGAATTTTAGAATTATTAAGTAATCAATATAATTTATGTAAATTGTACTGTATTTTGATATATATATATATTGATTTGTATATTACATATATTTTGAAACGAATACAGACATCAAACTATATATATATATATATATATATATAAAGTTATATATATATATATGGTTAAAGAATCACTACCTAGCTAGGGAAGTTGTAGCTTAGCTAGCTCACTAAGATATTTAGTAATTTTTTTATGATGTATTTACATGTAGTGGATGAGTTTTCCACTTTCTTATTTATACATGTAAGATGATTTCTTTATTGATGACCAGAATGTGTTAGGCATAACCCATGTATCACTGTATGACTACCGATGAATCCTATCATAGCTTAGCCTTAATGAAAAGGCATTTTCTGTTATTTGGATAATTGCCAACCCTCATGTTAATGCTAACTTCGTTTTCTTGTGAGTGTAATGAGTGTGGATTAAATGTGTGATTTATTGTACTGAGCCAGTGCATTATTTAAATGCTTTATTTCACTAATAAGAGCCAATAATTAAATCTTGAATTAATTAATTAAAAACACGTGAAGTAACACTGGTAAGCAGTGCTTATCCAAAGTTTTATTTACAACCAGCTAATAACTTTGCTGGAAAGGTAAACCAACTAAAGTATTATTGTTGTAGGGGCATTATTATATGATGGTATGCATGTAAGAAAATGGTCAATCTGATTACAGATTTTTAAGCATTTGAATAGTTGAATTAAGAACAGGCTAAGTAAATTATAAAATATTTCCAATTTAAAGCACATAATTGAGGCATATTATGTTAAACTAATTAGTGTAAATTACTAATTCCATATTATATGAAGAGTTATTTTCATAAATAATGTGTTTAATCGTTAAATAAATCATTTAGTTGAAAGCATGTAATATAAGAGAAATTTATTATATATTATATCTCAATATTAAGAATTGTTAATGTAAATAGTATAATCATTTTTCTAGCCAATAACAATTGTAAATCCCAGTTCAGTAAGGATTAATATTATTTATTAATTTATCATGTAGCAAGATGAGCTATTTATTTTATATATATATATATATATATATATATATATATATATATATATATATATATATATATATATACGGTTGAAGAACAATGGAAAGCTATGAGGAACCTTGTAAATAATGTAGATATTTTTTAAGGTTATCGTTGTTAATAAAATTGTTTAAAATAAACTTTTGTCTACGTCTCATTGTTTTGTGGTCTAATAATTTTAGAGATTCTAATCATGCACTGATACATTATCTCTTAAACTTGAAATATGCCTTACTTTGTTAAATCAAAACCAGGTAAAAGATATTTAAAAGATTATTTATAAAATTCTTTGAACACACAAGAAATCAATTCACAATAAAAAAAATTATAATAGAATAATTCAGTACATTTAGATTAAAGATATGTAATAGGCAGTAAGAATATTGTGTGATATAGAGTGTGGTGGGTATACATAAAATCCTGTATCCATCCACTGTATTCAAATACCATCACAGGTGAACTTGTTTATATTTTTTTTAATTATCATAGTATTTATAATATGATATTTTCAAAATATATAGTTAGAAACTTAATCTTAATTATTGGAAATTTAAAGTAAGTGTACATTGGCTATGGTAGATTCAGCCATGGGCGAGCTAGGGACATAATCACTTGGATAATATTTATTTTATCAACAATAATTCATAACAGATGTATGGTTCTTCTTGCCTTACTTTTCTAAAGCCCTGAGAAAAGATTATCAAAGGGGAAAGAAAGCTAGCGAGATGGATAATTTTAGAATGAAATGAAATAGTATTATAGATGGCCTATCAATGATACGGTGATGGAGGGATAAATCGGGAGGATGATGATGGGCATAAAAATATTTTAATTCTTTAAAATTTTTATTGTGACTTTGATGAAAAATGGATGGGTGTGTGCTCAGAGATGTAAATTACAGTGGGGAAGTGAGCTTAAATTTTTTTCCTCTCCAATTAATATAAATTTTTATGAGATTATTAGTATTATTTGTAATAGCGCTCTCAGGGTTTTTATTCGTTCAGTAATTATTTATTAACCTATTCATTAAATATTATTGCAAATTAGTAAATAAATTATTGATAAATAATGATTGGCATAAGTGAGTTTTATTAAAGTTGCAATTTGCCTCCAAGGCAATTATTATTAATATGCTGTCAAAGCGTCATCGATCCTGAGTTGGTCCACTCCCGAGATGATTCTGTTTATTGGTTGGTCGTTTTTCTATAGGTTATATATATATATATATATATATATATATATATATATATATATAATACAATAATACATAAACATGAATCGTGAATATATATATATATATATATATATATAACGATTCAAATAATGTTTATTTATTGTTTATAAGTTAATATAGTAATTAACGTCAATGTGCCAGTCATAAATATAATAAAAATCTTATTATATCAGTAGAGGAATGTCAACAGCTGTTAAAAA
The DNA here is from genome assembly GCA_028023455.1 of Epiperipatus broadwayi. Classification (NCBI taxonomy): domain Eukaryota; kingdom Metazoa; phylum Onychophora; class Udeonychophora; order Euonychophora; family Peripatidae; genus Epiperipatus; species Epiperipatus broadwayi. Next base: position 15,439,051 of record JAQFVV010012397.1, on the reverse strand, counting down.
ATATTTGATAAATCTGATAAAATAAAGCTTACCTGAAGGGTTTGGAAGGACTTCAAATTTACCTGCTATAGTTCTTACGGTAGTATAATTCCCAAATGCATTAAAATTGTCACAGAAAAAAGCACTACGTGAATCACTTTCAAACATAGTCAATTTTAAAGTGAAATAATGTAATACTTCTCCAGTTATATCCTTTAAAATGTATAATAAGTAGATCAATATAAATTAGCTTATTTTTATATTAAACAAATTTAGAATCATCTAATAAAAATGGCTGATTAATGTCATTATAATTAAATAAAAATATAATAATAACAAGTGAAGTTTTGAAATTAATATATATATATATAGTATTATTACTATTTTAACTTTTACTATTTAATAACAATGGTGACAAAATCAATTGGTTTTCAGACCATATTTTAAAAAAAAGTCAAAACACAAGTACTTCTTCCTTCATCAATACTGCTCTTTAACATAAAAAAATCAACAATATATTTTTTCAAATAATATCACTTTTCTATTTTCTTAATGCGTAAATTACAGATAAAAATAATGGAATTGACTTTCAAAATAGATTTTGACATGAATCATGTGTCAATAATTTCTAAATAATCTCAACATCTGTCACTTGAATAGATAAGCAAAAGACAATGTTGATAGATAGCAGGGTATACAAAATGATTTAGACCAACCAGGGAACATTTTTCATGCTGAAATACTTTTTGTAGCTATGTCTTATTTACGATGACATAAAATCTGATGCATAAATTATATATATATATATATATATATATATATATATATATATATCTCTATATATATATATTTGATATATATATATATATATATATATATCAAAGTTTTAAAAATATAATAATTTATTAGTAAATTGGTTCAGTGATTGTTATAATACACATAAACATTAGAAGTGTTCTACCTAAATTATTACAAATATAGCTAGTATCCATCAGCAGCACTGATAATATTTACAATGATAAAGTCTGAATAAAGTTGCTCTATTGAGTTTACTTTTGCAAATACAAATATGTTGCTGAAACATTTAGCCAGATGTGTTACAAGAGAATTAAATCCAATCTTTCAATCTGTTTACAGTTATAAACTCCATTTTGTACAACTGATATGAATGACATATATATCTGAAATACCTAAATCACACACAGTATATCTATTTCATGCAGAAACAGCTGTCAAACATTGTTCCACTTGCTTCTGCCCTCATATATAATCAATGCTCAGATTATATTAAGATAGAAAATCTTCAAATTTCAATAGAATAAGCTTCAATATTATTCACCCTCCAAAACTTCAGCTGTACATATCATTGAAAATTCAAGGAAAGAACTATCAAACCCTCTAATGATGCCAATATTATTCTCATATCCATATTGAGTTTTAAGTCACTATGATCTCTCACATATAGAACCTAAATATGTCCATTTCAATATACAAAATGATGGGAAGAATACAAGGTGAATATATAATATTCAAGTACAATTACATGATGTTTAATATAAACAATATATGTAAAAAGATATTTATTTTATTTAGCATGATGTTTATTACTTGTAATAAACTAAATATCATCTTTTCAAGCTAATGCACATGCACTTTATGATTCTTAATAATAAATAAATACTTACATTTCCAACACAAGATAATGTCTTTGTGAAAGAATAGAATGAATCCACTTATTCTTTCAACCTGAACACTTAAGTATGGGCAAATATAAGCACTGAAAATGAAAGCATGAAGATAAACCAATCACTTAAATTACTTTTTACTATGTCTGAATGAATGACGTCAGCAAACGTTTCTAGAATTTATGATATGTCATTCTTAAATGAAACTAAACATATGTAAATGAGATATTTATTTTATATAGCACAATGTTTATGAATTATAATAAACTAAAGATCAGCTTTTTAAGCTAATGCACATGTGCATTATGAATCTTAATAATAAATACATTTTTTTCCACAGCTTCAAGTAAGTATATTTATGAGCATGGGTTAAATCCCATCTCAAGTGCCAATCTTACACTTTGATAAGAATTATACTCATTGAAAACATAAATAAGGGTTCTGCATATATATATATATATATATATATATATATATATATATATATATATATATATATATATATATATATATATATATATATATATATATATATATATATATATATATATATATATAGGGTAGCATGTCCAGACTAGCTCAATCTCAAGCTCTGGGGAACATGGTCTAATGAGAGAACAAAGCTAAGACAATTCCCAACTATGTCATAAATATCTACGTATACCACACGATAATTTACTTGTTTATAAATTATATTACCCTAGCCCAGAAGTTATAACAAAACTAGGCTATAAATTACTATGCTAGTTATAATTAAATTCTAAGCTTTATATACCTATATATATATATATATATATATATATATATATCTTAATGTTCATGCGCACAACCCATTTATTCCGATACACACATATATGAATCATATATATATATATCAATGAAAGTGTGCAATTACATATCAGAGTTGTTTATTTAAAGTCTTATTTTTATTTATTTAAACAATATTTATTACTGTATTTAATATAGAAGTAACACAGGTCCCTTTATTGCTACGCATCCATTGAACATACATATATAGAGAAAAGGTAAAGTTACCTTAATAATGCTCGAATGTCCACATGGTCATAACTAACAGTCCGCACATTTATAATCCTAATGTAATACTGGCCTTATTGATATTTGTTGATCTTAAAGATGGTAAATAGTCAGCAATGTGATACACCAAATAGTTTATCATAAAGATGGAGTAGATGATTTCACTCGCTTAAGAGATCCAAGCTGCATGTGCTTCATCACCATTACACTGGATAATTTTTAAACAGTGAATTTTCATAAATCCAATTCAGGTGAGTTCTACAATAACAATCCACTGGGTCGGTCTAATGAAACTCACACTATTTAATTACCCCAACATTTTGATGGGAATATTAATAAAACTTCTTAATTAATTGTACATTAATACAATCTAAAATCTGTGCCATGTCTTTCTATTTCCTTCTTTAATTCTAATCACCCCTATATAATTTTTGCAAAAAAAAATACTTTTTTTTTACACTCTTTAACCTCACATTTTCCCTTGTATATTCATACGCCGCAGACCGGACCTTCCATTGTTTCCAAAATGCCAACTTGACCAGTTCTCAGACTTCTTGATGACAGAGTCATTAACTCAAACTGCCCACAGCAACTAATTCATTCTATTTCTGTAGCTTTATATGCCCAACTAATCCATCAAAAAACATGTGTTACTGCTATTATTATTAAAAATGTAGAATTTAGAACATTAACGAACAACAAAATATATATGAATAATCGATAACAAATTTATACAACTCCGTATATAATTGGCTCTTGTAAATCCCACATATAACCGTTAATACATATACACACTTTATAATAACACACATACAACTATATTTATATAAGCATACATCCATCCTTTAACAGATTACGTATTACTTTCACACTCTTTGTAACAGGGTTCAAATGACTATTTATATATATCTTTTTGCATATACACAGTCACTCAATATCAACACTCTATATTGCATTATCTCTTGTATTTGAACCCTGTCTGTTACAATATATATATATATATATATATATATATATATATATATATATATATATATATATATATATATATATATATATATATATATATAACCAACAACATAATTGTTTAAATATATTTTGTTTAAAATTAAATAATATACTTTCCAACTTAGTATTCATCAATAAGATAACAAGAAATCAATTGCACTTTTTTTACAAAGTTCTTTGTGTTTAAAAAGAAGATTGTCTTAAATAACTAAGGCAGAAGTTGTTAATATAATTCCTACAAATATTTATATTCTTCCTTGTAATCAGTCAATTTAAAAGTATTTACTATTTAAATGAGGGTATTGTATAACATCTATATCCACATTATGCTATATTATGTTAAATAAAATATCATTTAAGTGCTTGTTACAAAATTTAACATAATTAGACATTTCTTTATTTTATTAATGCAAATTTTCATTTCAATGTTTGGATATTAAAGTTACTCACAATAAAAATAAATTAATTATTGTATGGTAATAAAAGATATTGAAAAAAGAGGATATATTCCTTGGTATTCAACTGTGCCAATAGTACATAAATATCTGGTTTAAAATATTTTATTTAGGAATAATAAGTTATGTAATTATAATTCTGATAAAATAATTAACATAAATGTATTTACTATGGATTTATTAAATATTGGATATGATCATAAATTAATTTATAATATTATTACTAAGTTTATTAATAATAGTAATATTTTAAGGGCAATAGATATTGATAAAATGAAATATACTTGTATATCAATACCATTTATTTGTAATGAACAAGTAAAATTTACAAAACATATATATAACAATATATGTCAAGTCACATTTTATACTACTCCTAATTTAAATAGATTGATAAATAATTTTAAAAAATAGATATAGTATGTTAAATCAAAGTGGTGCTATATATAAATGGCTGTGTGTTTGTGGAAAAACATATATAGGTGAATCTTGGTGTGCATTGGAGAAAAGATCAAAGGAGCATTGGTTGTTATATAAATGAGTACAACAATCAAGACAAGAAAATATTAGGAATGATGATGTATTATCTTCAGTATTTTTTTATAATAATGTAACATTTAATTATGGTTTTGATTTTGATTTTAATAAAGTTAAGATTTTGGGTATTGAAAGAAATAATAATAAATGTAAAATATAGGAAGTTATGTTAATAAAAAATAAAAAGCAACATTTGATAAATAGACCGGCGGCCACTATAAAAATTAATGAATTATGAAAAAATTGGTGCATGATATAATTCTTTTTGTATACATTTGTAACGTTTTTTTGTTATACAATTTGAATCTAGTTGATAATGATTACATAGATAGTTGAAAGTACTTCTATTAAATTATGGTATATATTTTTTAAAAATTATTTTTACTGTATTAATTATTGCATTGTTTTAAATAATAATATATATTTTATTATAATTGGAATACAGACATTGATTAATTTATATATATATATATTATACCTAGCCCTTTACACGTCATCTCGTAAATTTTATAAAAACATCATTTATATAAAATCAATAAAAATGTTTATTATTTATAATAACGACTCGATCAGAACTTTGTACCTCCCTCTTACACAAAATCCTATCACGGGGCTGTTGGTACCTCGGGTAGAGTAATCAATATCATTTGCAAACATTTGCCAATAACATTAATACTCGTTTACTAGACTACATATTAGCCAATCAAACCTTTTTATTTATTTAAAGGAAAAAATCCAATGGGCGCCAGCCGACCTTGTCGACAAAGTCTGCTTGACCAATATGATCTAGTACCCACTCCCGCTAGCTCAGCTACAACAATCAATTAAATCTAATCCGCCTACCTAAAAAATCAATTTATGAATCTTTCTCTGCGCTAAATTTCTCGCTTTCTCTTTTTCTTTTATTTAATTATTTAATTTAAATTTAATTTAAGTATCACTAACCCATGAAGTCTCCATTTACACTATTACACTTCGTTTGGTCTTATAATATAATTAATTACACTTTCGTTCAAGTTCAGATAATATTTAATACAATCAAAATTTCATATTATAAATATATAAAAAAGATTAATTATACACACACAATTATATTTGAAATCACAATAAAATCTCTGGGTAATGGAGCTAAAGACAACTAATAATTATTGTTCGTATCATAAAGTTCAGAGTTTATTATTCCATTTATTATTACGGCTTTTAATTAATGAATTAGAAATTGAAACAAACATTACCTAGCTTTCTCCCTTATGCACGGTTCCGAGCGTTGCCTCTGATAGTATTTCATTCGGTCAGTTAGCGCTAACTCTTTGCAATCCTTTTCCCGATGTTGTTGGGATCCTGTGGGCTCCACATGGACACTCCGTCTCCTTCTTGTTTTACGCGACCATGATCGACATTTGAACTGTTTGCTGTTGGTATTGCAGGAAGGATTCGGCCGCTGTTCACACGATGGGTTTAACAGTGCAGCATTATGTTTAACTTTAGATGTATATTAATATTCAATGCTCTCGATCTATAAAAATAATTTTAATTAATTATACAATAGAAAATTCACCCTTTTATATTTAACGGTCCTTATCTTGCGGATTCAATCTACAATACATAACTAATCCTCTGGTGTTTCAGTTATGGTCCGTGCTGACTTTCTGGTGTTTGCATTGGTTATTTAATTTCTTTGTACTCTCTGCTAGAGTTATTTCAATTTCTTTATTTCTATTTCTTTGTTAGAGTTATTTCAATTTCTTTGTTAGAATTATTTCAATTTCTTTGTTAAAGTTATTTTCAATTTCTTTGTTAGAGTTATTTCACTAACTAGCCATTTAATGGAAATTTCTTATGTTCGTCATTAGCTCCCATTGTTCATTACATTCCTTTGATTACATATATTTTCCTTTTTTTTATATAATTATAAGACAAAATGAATTCCACCTTGTTTTTTTTTTTTCTTAAAGCAATCTTAAATCAAATTTTAGTTCTTTAGGTTTTATTTAAATACGATTCAGAATTATATCTTATAAAACTGTCTAATTTATGCTTTTAACGATAAACCTGTCTATGAGAAAAAAAAATCCTTTTATTCTTATTTTACCCTACAAGATCTTTTATTTTTATTAAATATTTACACAAATCGTTTATCAATTTATATTTTTTTTTCAAAATTATGTGTAACTCCGTAGAAAGCACACTCCTTCCTGATGTAACTCGGTACAATATATATATATATGTGTGTGTGTGTGTGTGTATAATGTCCATTAATTTAAGTCTATTGTTATAACATATGTAGAAGTAAGATTCTTTAAATATGTAAGCATTCTCAACATAATGTAAGAAAATGTCATGTACTCGAAAATATGAATCCCGAAATTTTAACAATAGCAGATTATTTATTAATTATAGTCATTTTATTAGTATTTTTTAAAATTGTGTTCTTAATTTTTTATTTTATTATGGTTTGACTCTTCTTGTTAAACAACATTATTTTTTGCCTGGCAGATATGATAGTTTTACAATTAGTCACAGACATTTTAACATTGTTTGTAACACAAAATAAAACCTTAAATATATCATTATATGTATTTTTAAGAAAATTACTTGAGCATTTGAAATATATGGAATAGTTATCCATTTTATCATCAATCTTCAACAGCTTTAAAATATTATTATTATTTTAAAATTGGCATAAAGTGTTGTTAATCTGTTTTATATTATAATGGACGACCAGCAATTCATTGGCAAATGTTGCAATTATTTTTAAATTTGTCACACTTTTACTGATATAATTTTTTATTATGAAACAAAAAAGACCTAATGCATAATATTTTATGCATAATTGGTCCTTATGATTGACAATTTTTATAACTCTTTTTGCCTTAGTTTGATTATTAATTTATAATTTAACATAATATTATCTCTTGTAATAAATAAATACAAATACTTAATACTTTTATCTAGTTTCTTTTCAATAGTTCATTTTAAGTCATTTCCATTATTTAACACCTCTGCAAATACGTTTATACTATTGCTATTTCCACAAACAAAAATATTCACATAACTTTTGTAAGTATTAATATCTTTAATAGTAAACATTACTAAAATACTTTTTTTTAATATGTATACAAAACAAAACTGCAAACTTATGCAACAACAAGCATCTCATTGGCCATGTTTTGTACATTTTATAATATGTACGTTGAATAGAAGCAACATTAGCATCATCATTTTTTTTTAACAATTTTGTAACATATTTACCAATAAAATTGTTTTTAATGCAAGTTAAATTATTTTTATGGAATCCACTCTATCAATTGAACAATACATTTCTGTCAGATGTAATGTAGCAATAACATGACTCTTATCAAGCAGTATTTTTTAATTTTCTCTACAAAATCAAAAGATGCAGCAATCATATTTCCCCCAGATTCTAATATATTTAAAAATATTGTGTATATATATATATATATATATATATATACACAATATTTTTAAATATATATATATATATATATGACACAACGAAACCATTATAATTTGCAAAGGGTTACTTTCTTTATATAAATTTATACTTGCAAATATACAAGGAAATATAGAGTAGGAAAGGTATAATTTATGGTACACGTTATTACTTATGCTTTTTTTTTTTTAAATGTTATTAATAAATTTTATTCTCTAAGCATTCATATTATATTCTTCAATCAAAAAGAAACATGTTTATACATTTGCACTTTAACTTTCTCAATATGCTGACATGTTATCCTTAAACACATCGACAGTCTTTAATCCTTTTTCAAACAAATCACATCACTAGTTATAAGATTCTGTTTAAATTCTCAAATCTCCAGTTCTCCGGAAATTCAAATGGAATCATATTACATTTTTGACAACTAATTCTCTTTATAATTTCATCAATAATATGATAATCACCAGTAATCATTTCAAAAAAAATTTGAACAGCTAGTTCTGAATTATATTTATCCTAAATATCATGTACATATTTAGCTCCATGATTTAAAATGTATTTATGAATCAAATATATTTTTACTTGACTTATTAACAAAACGCATATCATTATAAACTTTTAGATACTGTTTATTAAATAAAAATCGTATTTCTTTTCATATTTATTTACATAATTTAAGTTCAAATAATGCAAATCCATTTTCACAAACAATTATATATTTGTTCGAAGCACAACATTTATTTAAAATTATTAAATGTTCAATTACTTTCAAATATTTAAGAATATTAAAAAGTTTTTTTTTTAACATTTCTTAACTACCTCATTTAAATTATTGATTTTAACTCATCATTATATTTTGGCCATTACATTTCTTCGGGAATACATGATAAATTTTATAATTCTTAAAAAAAAAACAAAAAACAAGTTTACATAAGCTTAATACGTTTGTACATTTCTTTCACTACTCTTTCGGGATTCATCGTTTCTTAATGTCACTTTAATCCATTATATTAAAAAAAAGAATATTTGTTAATTTAAAACTATTGAAATAACAATAAAAATAATAAATATAACAGTAAATAACTATTATATATCATTATTCAATTTGCTGAACTATTTTCACTTATTTCTTTAACACTGCTCAAATGCCTTTAAATTAAAAAAAAAAAAAAAAACAAAGAAAAAACAAAACATAACCAATATCAACTCAAATCCCATGAATCCTGAATTTTAATGTTAGCAGCTTATCTTTTAATTATATTCATTTTATTTATATTTATTAAAATTTCCTCCCTATTTTTTAATTATGGTTTCTCTCTTCACGAAGAATCCTAACATTTCAAAATCAAATTAAATTTTATATTACATGCCCATTAATGATCAAAGAAAACTGAAACAGTCATTAAATAATTGTCTTTTTTATTTTTCAGATGCTTGTATAACAATTTGTGCTCCTTTAATCTTTACTTAATACTGCATATTTGTAAACATTCCTACATAGCCTTACTTTTTTGCATGACAAATAGTATAGTATTGGAATTATCCACTAATTAAGATTATTTGTAATATAAAATAAAACATTAAATACATCCTTATGAATATCCTTTAAAAGTTCACTTGAACATTTGAATTATATAGCATAAATATAGATTTTTAGTATCAGTCTTCAAGTCATTTAAACCATTATAACTTTTTTTTTTTTTAAATTGACAAAATGTGTTGTTAATCTGTTTCATCTTATAACAGTATTCAATTAATTCCTAAGCAAATAGTTCGATTTTTTTTTTCAATTTATCACACTGATAACAGCATAAATTTCGATTATGAAGGAAGATATATATAAAACTTGCCATCTAATGCATAATTGGTACATTTGCTTTAGAATTTATAAGACTTTCTTGCAATGGTTTGATTATTAATTTATAGATTAATATATATTATCTCTTGTAATAAATTAATCCAAATAGTTAATACCCTTGTTCTGATAGTATTCAATATTATTTGAATTAAAAGTTGCTTGACTGCTAGAATCTGACGTATTGATTTCACTGGGATTATAGTGTAACAATATTCTGTGTAAATGTTATTTTAATCTTTCACCTACATGCATGACTTTCCCATGACATCATGTATCTTTTCCTATAGTATTTCCATGGAAATAAAATATAAGCCAATTGTAAACTATTATCAAAACTGGCATTGCAATAATTTTTTTAATTTACACCAATATAATGGATGAAAAACACATTTTTACAATAAAAATCACCTAGCATCTTGACCTGTGATCAACATAAAGCAGGATTATGCTTTCGCTTTGTTTTTGTTTTTTTTTTTTTTCATTGTGGAAACGATACATAAATAACATGGTTTTGTACCTATAGACTTTTACAATGATTAGATCACAAAAATATTAATTGTCTTTTTTATAAATACTACATTGCATGAAAATTTCTAGCGTACATTTTCACACAATAAAAAGTAGGAAAATAAGTGAAATAAATCTAAAATTCAATATTAATTAATAAATTGAATAAAATGAGTGATACAATAAAAAGTAAAAAAAGTTATCAAAGCAAATAATAATAAAAAAAATAGTGCATTACTTGTAAGAGTTATAGTATTAAAATTAAAAAATTGTAGAGATATATAAAGCAACTCACACATACACACACGAATATACATGGGTGTGTGTTTCTGTATTTTTTAAAAATATATTTGAATATACTACACAATTATAATTAGTACAATAAATACAATTGATTACATTAGTGATAAAAATTACCTGCTTTTGATCTTTAGTGATTATTAATCTTTTTTTATATAATTCATTGGAAAATTCAATTATTTTTTTAGCATATACTGCAATTAATTCAGTAGTTCCTGTCATTAAATGATCAACATAAAATCCCACATCAAAAGCCTTTGTTTCACATGTCATTTTATAAATTGTTCCAGCTTCAATCACTTGGTCATAATGGTAATCAAATATATAGTAACCTATATATATATATATATATATATATATATATATAGGTTACTATATATTTGATTACCATATTATTGTATATATATATATATATATATATATATATACAATAATATAAATTCAAACATATAATTCATATAGGAGTGCTTTCAACTATATAAGTAGTTTGCTAATAAACGATAAAAAAAATTTAAAAGAAAATGTATAAGGTAAGTTCAAAGATAATCACCTATTTTTAATCTTTCACATAATACTTTAATTCTTACATTGTTGATAAATTAAGCATTTCAAAATATTTATTTATTAGCATTGCCTTCTTTATTTTTCATTTATTTCTTTCAATATCTAATATCCATTATTTAGAACTAAAATGAAATTCAAAAATAGAGTTTTTATTATAGTCATAAAAGACTGATGCTGACATACTTTATTTTCAACGTTATTTCATATAATTTTTGGATTATTTTTAGTAACAGTACATGTTATCTAGTTCTTTTCTCTAAAGTGCAATTTGATTCACCAATATAAGTCCTTCGAATTCACGTATTCATTTATATACTATATACAAGTAAAATTTATAAAGAAAATATATAAAACACGTGATATTGCATTTTATGCATTTCCTAATTGAAATAGATTAATAAATAATTTTAAGAATAAAAATTCATTTATGGACTAGAATTGTTTATATTGGTGAATGGCATTGTACTTTAGAAAAAAAAAGGGCTAGGAAACATGTAATGTTACTAAAAATGTTCAAAAACCTACACAAAATAACCCTGAAAATAATGTTATGTCAGAATCACTGTTTTATGGCGATAATAAAATATGTAAATTTGAAATTGATTTTGGTTATTAAAATGTAAACATATTATGAATTGAAAGAAATAATAACAAATAAAAAATAAAGGAGGCAATGTTAATAAATAAATAGAAAAAATGTTTCATAAATTGATGTGCAGTAAATGTATAAATTAATGAATTATGGGAAAGATAAAAGTAGAATGTGACTACTTTATAACTTACATTATATGTTTGATTTTAAAGGATTTAACCTTAGTACTATTTAGATAGTTGAAAGTGTTTCTAAAATACATATCATATGATAATATCTACTATTTAACTAGTTTTAACTGATTAATAAATAATAAATGGTTTGGCTTGTAAAAAAAAAATAAAACATATAAAATATTAATAAATCATGAGACCATAAAGTGAAGGACAAGCAGTAAAAAATTACATTGAGCCAATATTCTACAGGGTACAATCTTAATGGCATAAAAATACAATCCCGCTATTATTTCAAATAGTAATAAATTCATAACATTCTTAAGAATTTAAAATACTAACAATCAATTTATTATAATGTTAATAAATAAATTATAATCTCCTTATTAAAAACAATACAATTTAAATTATCTCAGGTTCTTTAAAATAACTCTAATCAATTTATAATCTCATGTAGTCAAATATGATAAAATATTTTGTTTCATCCTCAACTATATCTAACAAACAACAACAACAACAACAATAATAATAATAATAATAATAATAATAATAATAATAATAATAATAATAATAATAATAATAATAATAATAATAATAATAATAATAATAATAAGAAGAAGAAGAAGAAGAAGAAGAAGAAGAAGAAGAAGAAGAAGAAGAAGAAGAAGAAGAAAAAGAAGAAGAAAAAGAAGAAGAAGAAAAAGAAGGAGAAGAAGAAAAAGAAGAACAAGAAGAAGAAGAACAACAACAAGAAGCTTCGATAAATAATTCTGTAATCTTATCCACTATTCAACATTAAGATGACTAACAATAATAATAATAACAATAAGTAATACAATTCTTTTATTTTTCAAGTGGCATCTTAATTAGAATATGTGGAATAATATGATACAAACTGAAAATATGTGGCAACAAATAACATTAAAATTCTATGCAATAAATTGTGCAATTAATTATGACCATAATTGTAATATTAATGCAAAACGAGGAAATGTCTTACGTATATTATATTCTGAAACATTGTGATTTCTTAAAATAAATAATTACATCTGTACTGTGCAAATATTATGTTTATTTTTGATGTCTGTCAATCATATATCTGTAATGGTGAATAAATCAACATAACACAAGGTTTTATAAAAACAAGTTTAACAAATTTTATTATCCTATACATTTAGCAAAAACTATATACACTATTTATAATTATTCTTCATAAACTCTAAGAAATATTAAACTGATGTAGATAAATTGGGTTAAATATTTTTTACATCATAAACCATATAATAAATTAACAAGTAGATAAGCCTTTAAATATGACGTGTGAGTGCGCAAAATTTATAATATTTAATGTAATAGTGCATTAAAAGAGCTTGACTTCAGATCTAATAATTTTTATCACATACAAGAAAACACATACAAAGATATTAAGAAGCACCATGAATTGTTTAACTTTAAAATAGCATTAAATAAAACCACATAAAACAAAAAACGGGTGTACAATATATTGGATAATCTACATGAAAACAGTGTATATAAAGAGATATGATTTTTCTGTCTAATAACCTCAAACATAATAATAATGTCCAGGCTATTTATTCAGCACTCACTTGAACATTTTAAAATACAAAATATCAAAAAAAGCACTGTCCATTGAAAATATATACAAGACACAGGGCTACGTTATCTGTACTTGCATAAAATAACAATATAGGTTACTTTCCTATTTTCTCCATAGATCCTACATATAAGCATCAAAACGTTTCTTTATATAATCCCTAAGTCACTATCGATTAAAAACTTCACAATATATTTAACAACATACATTGCAAAAATTACTAGCATTAGTCCAAATAACAAACAAAATTTGCATATGACTTTAACAATTTAAAACTACAAAAAAAAATTGTTTTATCCATTTTTAAAAAAAAAAAAACTCAGCAAATAAAATACAAATGATTTTGTTTTAAAATATTAAAATCAATATTCAAAATATTTCCAAAAGTTCTTTGAGCCTTAGGAACCCCTAAGAGCCTCTGTGCAAAAAGTTTGACCCTCATTTGCATTTGCGTGTAAATGATATACAGGTCTTTCTCTCCACAATTTTTTCTACAATTTACACATGTAAGAATTTTTTCTCTGTAATGAAAACTCGATTTTTATGCTTTTTTTGTAATGTACTTTTTAAAATTTTGCTTTTTTTTTTGATTTAGTCAACATACTATCAATTCTATGGGGAAAAAGGCTTCTTACTCCAGCAAAGTTAATTTTGAATCTGAGTCTGATATGAACAATAGTTTTACTATTGAAGAGGTCTGCATGTCTGAGACTTCTTGTACTTCTTATTTTGAGAATTCCAATGATTATTTGGATGATTATTCAGATGACTGAGAAGTTGTGATTTTGAAGAGAAGGAAGAAAGGTACTGTGAAGTCATCTATAAGGGTGGTGAGGATGGTGTCTGAGCTCACATCAAGACCTTCATCTCAACATGATTCAGATTTGTTTCTTGGTAATGAAGTTGTGTGGCAATTGGAACATCCCTGAGAACTCAATTGCTGATTTCTTTTATTTATTATTTGATAAAAAATTGTATAACCATATCTGTACTGAAAGCAATAGGTATGCTTCAGAGTGGAAAGCAATACTGAAGTGGGTCTATCTGTCACCCACTGAGTTGAACACATTTTTGGCATGGCTGTTCATATTTGTAGCATAACATGCATGCCAAAAATTCAAATATATTTGGTCTAAAGATGATTTTTTGCACCAACTGGTACTTGCTAAATTTATGACCCAAGATCAATTTTTTGGAATTTTAATTAATTTGCATTTCAATAATAATAAAACCATGCCACCAATTACTAGTAAATAGCATGATAGGATTTATAAAATAAGGCTAATTATAGGTCACTGTAACATTAGCTTCAAGGCTGCATACCAGATGCACCAAGAAGTAGCAGTTTATGAAGCAATTACAAAATTCAAGGGTCATAACATGATGAAACATGTATGATTACTCAACACTTGTAAAGCAAGATTTCAAGTGGTGGTATTGTGCAGATAGCCATGATGGATATGTGTACCCTATGAAGTTGTATACAGGCAAAGATACAACTGTAGATATTAACCTAAATCTGGGAACCCAAGCAGTGCTGTCAGTGGTTTTTCCACAACTCACTAAGCATAATCATATCATTTTTTGTTACAGATAGTTTACTAGGGTGCAATTAGCAGAGATTCTGTCTGCAAGTAAAATCACTTGTTGTGGCACACTGAAAGCTGATAAGGATATTCCTCTTAGCATCCATGAAAAAGCCAAAAATTATAAATTTATGCAAAAAGGAGACTTGTGTTTTGTATATGACAGTGGTCTTGAGTTTCTAGTGTGGATGGTTGTGAAGCCAATTATGTTCAATAATGCTTTTCCACCACCTGGAGCTGGTACTTTTATTAGAAGACCCAAGGATGGCACATGCCAAACATATCCATGTCTGAATGCTACCAAAAATACCACTACTTCATGGGTGGGGTTGATTTAGCAAACCAGAAATGATCTTCGTATAGCTGGGATAAGAAGTCTCAGCATTGGCCTATGCACTTATTCTGGCACTGGTTTGATACAGCTATCACTAATGTAGCATTATATACAGACTACACATGACTCAAAAATTATGTGGCCTAAATAACACCTGTAATATAGAGTATCTTTATTAAACAGTCTTATTGGTGACTTCACAACCAGAAAACTGAAGCCTTCAGTCATACATCATCTTCAGCCTCCATCTGCATGCCATAAAATTTCTGATCTGCGCAGTCATAATAAGTCCATCAATAGAAAGTGCATTGTATGTCTCAAAAACAAAACATGGCATGAATCTTACTTTGGGTGCATGGAATGTGGATGCATTCCCCTACATAAAAGTGAAGAGAGAAGCTGCCTTGATTCTTACCATGCCAGAAGCAGCACAAGTACATTGCCTACTAAATATTCTATCCTACACAGCTACAACACATACAACACACATACAGGCTCAGAATCATATCAATGCTGGTTTTCCAATATGTAAGATATATTTGTTTATATTTTTGTTTATTAGTTTTATGATTATAGTAACATTATGTTTTTGTTGTAATTTTATAGTCACATGATTCAGCTCTTGCAACTCAAGCCACCCTGCTTTATATGTTGACAAAGAATCATATATACACTTGGTTCTGCACCCTAGATAAGATATATCATGATTTCATTTATATTATTCTATCTTTAGTGTATGATTATAGTAAGATTATATATCATTTGTTGCAGTTTAGTAGTCACATTTTGTTGTCACATTGTGCTCCAACCCCTGCAACTCAAACCAACATGCTTTATATAATCAACAAAAAACCATATCTCCACTTGGTTCTGCAGTAGGTAAAATATATCATAATTTTATTTATATTAATGTACATCTGTTGCAATTTTGTAATTCTTGATTTTTTTCAGTTTTAGGTGAGACAATTTCAACTTTACTTCAAGGTCTCACATTACTGATGTTTTGCAATATGTATGTTCAATGTGATTTTTTCTTGATTTGCTTTATGTAATTATATTTTCAACTTCTCTCAATCGATCCACTCTACCTCATACAACTGATGTGAAAAGGATAAATGACTCCCAATGTTGAATCAAGTCATCAATTAGTCCAAATTATCACTGTTATTTTTATTTTGATTTGCTTTATGTAATTATATTTTCATAAACGTAAAAGTCTTTCAACTTCATCATCATCTCCCATTCATATATAATCATTGCTGGTAATTTCTTTAGCTTACTTATTTTGTTAATTTATTTACTATGCTTTTATTCATTTTATTGTAGATAACTTTATAATTGTTTGATATCATACTTTGATATTATGCTTTGCTAAAATAATACATAATTTTGCTTCACCCCCACCCCCCGATTTTTCAATAATATAGTAAATATTTTTATCCCCATAACAAATGCCTAACAATTCCTTTTAAACCTAATGTAACTTCAAATATTGCAAAACAATTGTCTAACAATTTCAAATTTAGCTTCAGAACACCTCCCAGTAACTAACCAACTAATAAATAATTCCTAATCTTAACATTCACTGATTGTCTGTTCGTTATTGCCTCTTTAATTTTTCATTATTTCATTGATGATTTATTATCCTAATTCTTTTCATATCAAGATAATTAAATTTATATTTTACATTTTTTATCAAGATCACAAACACTAATTTTGTAAATGAGTCATCTTTATTTTTTTATCACTTTGAATTATCTTCAATACTCTTTTATATAATAACTTATGTTTTTTAACTTTATTTTCAATATTACTGTTACTTGGCATATAATTATATTTTATTACAATATTATTGTTAGCAGGCAGATATATATATATATATATATATATATCTGCCTGCTAACAATAATATATATATATGGTACAATATATATACAATATATATATATATATATATATTGTACCAGTCGAAACAGTCTGCTCACAAAACAATACTGGATTCTAATCTCTTTGCAAATGGCATACATAAAAATGAAGATACATCAGTAATAATTCAAAAACAAGGATTAAGCTATAAACAATGAGGATTGCCAATTCCTCTACAAGCTTTATGATAAAAGCTTAGCCAGAATCAGCAATTAAAATATCTCTGTCAGGAATCCCTTCCCAAACCTTTGACCATGGTTGTAGAGGAATTGGTGATCCTCATTGTTTATAACTTACAAGCTTAAGAGATAGGGTCATGTGATCTATGACTCTTATTTTGACTAAGTATTAAGCTAATTTTTTAAAAAATATTTATACTGGAATATATAATATTTCATTATATGGTTCATATAATTTGAATAAAATGGATAATAATTCTTAGGATAAATTATCTAAGAATGGAGAAATATAGTTTATTAATTTACCAACACATCATTCTGGGACCACCAAGTAGCTATAAGCCATGTATTTGAACCCAAATAATTTGTACAGAGAAGAGTGATGCCAAAAGAAAAGTTAAAAAAGCTTTTTACATAGCAAATGATCTCAGAGCTATTAATAGAAGAGAGATATGCTTTGCTCTCTCCAAACAATGGACTAACTAATTAAAAATTCAAACTCTTTTGTATATGTGTACAATAAATCACAACAGTCTTCATTACAAAGCGATGAGTATGAGATTCGAACATTAAATCTCAAAAGCACTAAGCAAACCTATTACACATTATAGTATAATTATAGCTTCACTATTTAATGTGAAAAAAGTCACATATTTATAATTTTAATTTGTTTATTAAATTAACAAATTGCTTGACAAATTTTGTTTATATCATAATCAACACTTAACAATTAATTTACATAAATCTCAATATTTCTTATTTATCATATGGAAATTTACATAACATTATTTCTAAACAAAAAAGACTTAAAAACAACATTTTTATAATTATGTAGCCCTTTAAAAAATGTGGAATATAACCTTTTGTTTGTATAGGTTTAACAAACAATTTATAATCAATAACATTATTATTTCTTGAAACAATTGAATCCAAATATTTAAACTATTATTACATTTCTTTTCCATAGTCCATTTAAGACCTTTTAAATTATTAAATTCATTAAAACCTTGATCAATTATTTTTGAAGAAGCACACGTACACCATTCCCATATTTTGTATATATTTTAATATCAATACTTAACATTTATTTTAAATATTCTCTTCATAATAACACAAAATAAAGCTGCATAATTATGAAACCATTGGAAGTCTCATAATCCAACTTTCACTCAATTTGTAAAATTATCTTTAAAAAAAGCATTAATATCCTATTTAATAAAATGGAAAGCATTCACAAAACAAATAAGCTGATTAGAAATTTGTTTATCCAATAATGTTGATGAATTATATTAATAGAATCAATCCTATCAATTGAACCACACATTTCAGAATCATCCAATGATACTAAAAAATCAACACTATTAATCTTAAAATTTTTAATTTTTTCAACCAAGTTAAATGATGATACAACTGTTATTACTATGTGATTATTCATATAGAAATAAATATAGATTGACTGTTCATCAATATGCAGTAGCCAGTATGATGAGTTTATTGACTTTTTACCACTGAGTTAAGATCGAGAAACACCATACTATTTCATCTCAGTTTTCTGATAAGGCAGAACTAATGTGTGTGTGAATATTTTTTTCAAGTAGATATATACAACCATGACAGACAAAAATAAATCATGATCATTTTTTTCCAGGAAACTGTAAAGTCTTCAACCAAGACAAATTGGGGAACAAAAGCAGAATGTACTAAGAATCCACTGATTACAGACCCAAAGGGGCATTTGATAATGACTTTTTTTAGGTATTTACAACATCAGATCACTTTCAAGTGATGGATAATTGCAAAAATTGAAAGAACTGTCTTATATTAAATGGGTTAGTATTTTATTCAGTGACGTTAGCAGAAATAATAAACAGACAATTAATTTAAAAAAAATATAGATGTAATCTACTACAAAAGCACAAATTTTAGAAGTACAGGTAAAGTAGGATTCATTAAAAATAAAATGTGGAAGAACAACATTGTGGAGAAATATGGTATATCAGACAGAAAGGCTAGATTAGTTATTCAACTTAATAGCAGATATCAAAATGAAATAATTAAGGTTTATCTCCAATTAACTTTTCATAGTGATGAAGTAGTAAAATATTTTTATATGAATGTATAAAAGATTTTGATCACGCTAAACAACATATTAAAATTGCTATGGCAGAAATTTAATGCTAGAATTGGTAAACAAGTAAAGATGAAAATGTTGTTGGTAAATTTGGTTATGATAATAGAGATGAGAGAGGATATAACGTTGTGGAGTTTCCAGAAAAAGAAAAACTTTATATTATGATTTTTTTTTTGAAAAAAAAAAAAATGTTAAAAAGGAATTGCCCAATAAAGCATCCAAATAAAAGTACTGCAGAATTGTATTGTATTTGGTATAACAAAAATACATAATGCAAAATTTCAATGTCTTTAATATATTCAACACAAGTGATCATTGAAGAGTAAGGTGTTAGTTAAGTGTTAATGCAAAAGAAGAGAGACAAAAATTATTCAAAAACAATGTTTACAGTTGACATTCCTTATCTTCAGAAATATTCTAATAAATTTAAGTAAGAATTAGCAAATTGTATTCATGTATTACCAAATTTATAAATGATTCAGATGTGAACGAAACTAATGGAAAAATATCTGGTACACTTTTAAAACTGCAACAAAGATACCTGGTTAAAAATAGCAGCAATATTCCAATAAAATTTCTATTATGACTAGAGAATTTATGAAAAAATTAAGGTATATGAAGATATATAAAAATGATGCATTAAAAAGGATTGAATATCTTGAATTTCGTAAAACGGTGAGAAAAAGAGTTGATAATGATATGAGAAAATATAGTTGTGAACTATCAAGAAAAGTTGTAGAAGAGAATAAAAATATGAAGAGTGTAAAACAAAATTTTGATATTGGAAAAAAAACTTATATTTGCAATAAGAAAAATAGATGTAACAATTACTAAAAAAGAGATGGCATCATGAAATGGGCAGAAGAGTTTTAGAAAGAATTATGTAGTAATAAAGAACAAATACTTCCTAGTTTTATTATATTTTCTGAATTGCCCAGGATTTTATGTGAAGAAGTGAGACATGCATTGAAACTTATGAAAAAAAGAAAAGCTCCAGATAATGATGGAATTATAATCGATATATTAAAAGAAGTAGGTGAAGAAATAGAAAAAAAAATGGTAAACTTACATACCAAATGTCTAAATGATAAAGATATACCACATGATTGGATGGATCCAGTATTAATATTAATATTTTAAAAAGGTAATAAAAATAGATTAGAAATTATTGACTAATAAGCCTTTTATCAGTTTTATGCAAATTTTTTACCAAAATAATTATAACTCGTCTATGGAGAATATTGGATTTCAACCAATCAAAAAAAAAAAAAACTGAATTTAAAAGTAGTTTTATTACAGTAGATCATATCCATGTATTGCGAGAATAATTACAAATGGCCAATAAATAGGAGTTGCCATTATGCTTTGGATTTGTAGATTACAAAAAGGCATTAAATTCTATAAACATTTCTTCAGGGATTAAAGCTTTGGATCATCAAGGTATGTACCAGGATAATGTCCTATTCTGAACAATATTTAGAAAAAATGCAGCGGGAACAATTAGATTTCATAATGATATTAGGAAGGTTAAAATTGAAAAGGTTATAAGACACACTGACTCCATATCTCCAAAACTTTTTACACCAGTGCTGCAAAAATTATTTTGTGGATTAAAATGGTAAGTTAAAAGAGTAAAAGTAAATGGAGATTATTTAAGTCAGTTAAATGTTGCAAATGATGTAGATGTTTTTTTTTATAAATAATGTTCCAGAGTTTCAGGAAATGTAGCGAAATATCTGATGAAATCAAGAAGTGCAGGGTCAAAGATAACTGTTAAAAATACTAAAGTAATGTTCCTATGATTTTCTCAAAATATTAAAATAAAGATTAATTATAATGAGTTAGAAGAAGTTAACAACTAAAAATACCTTGATCAGATTATTACTACAGATGGAAACATAATGGATGAAATTAATCATACAATTAAACTTAGTTGAAATGTTTTTAATAGATATAACTTATATTAAAAGGAAATAAGTCTATGTATTTGAAAAGCAAAATTTTTAATAAATGTGTTTTCCAGTTTTTTTTACTTATTGAGGTAATTCTTTGACACATAATAGAAGAGCAATGCAGAAATTTCAAACCACTGAAAGAATTATGGAGTGGTGAATGTTAAGAGTAACAAAAAAGATCGAAACTGCAATATATTGGAAAAAGAATAAACTGGTGTTATAGAATCATTGAAAGAATTAAAATACTGAAGTGGAATTGGGCTGAACATCTTTCTAGAAGAAATGATAATAGGTAGACAATTAAAATCATGAACTTGATTCCAAAAAAATTTACACAACCCAGAAAGAGATCACATGAGAGATGGATGGATGAAATAAAAAAAGTTTGCAGCAGTGATGAGGAGAAGATAGACTAGATATCAGAAAAGTTGGATTGAACTTTGAGAGACTTTAATATTGTAGTGAATTGATAATGGTTGAAGAAGATGATGATGAAACATAAATCACTCTGTGTATATAAAACTTACTATTTGTGAGAATTTTGCTTCAGAAACAAAAGTATTATTTTAATAATTTGAATTTTAGATAGAATCTTGGGTAACATTACATACAATTTTTACTAAATTTAAACTATTACTTATATTCCCTAAATATTTGTTCACAATTACTTTTTTGAAACACAATAAATGCAGTTAGGATTTGGAGCTTTGTTTACTTCCAATCTACATGGTTCATACTTAAATTTACTTATTATTTTATATTATCTTATCGATTTATTATTTAAGTATAAATATAGTATATTTACTTAACATAAATGTAACTATAAAAGATTGGAACCCAAATATCCAATCTTTCTCCAGTCACCCATCCCATCTATATGCCACATTCTATGACATTGTATTTATTTCAGTAGTGGTTGGTCCATAAGCATTGTTACAAGGCAGCATTCCAGAAAAAAATACAATAAAATAATAATTTGTGCTTGAAAATATCAACAATATAATAATCATTCAGTATATCACATATTTATTATGTACACACAATTATTAAGCAATATTATTTTAAACGATACTTCGGATTTTATTCATAGACGCTACTAATTATAGAGGAGAGAGAAAAGTCATATTTCAGTCATTTCCTCAGAGATTCCTTTGTTCTCAAAGCGGTAAACTGGACCATTATGATTGTTTAATATGGGGAACTTATTGTTTATTTGCCATTTTGATGTTTATCTAATTTAGTTTCTCTTCAAAACTAATACATTTTTATTGTCTTTATTTAAATGAGCAATAACATACTTTTTAATTAAAATTTTTAAAGAAAGTGACATATAAATATGAATACATATAATATATCAAAAAATTAAATATAATAATATTTAAGTGAGGTTTAAAGTTTATATCTATGCTAGGGATAACCTTTAGTTTAGAAAATGATTAGTAATAATCATTATTGTATTTATTCGAGGTAGATGGTGTCAGAGTTGTGAGTGAAGTGACTTTGACAATGATAAATAAAAATTTAACAAAATAAAAAAATAAATATTAATATTTAAATATTTATCATAACGACTGTTAATCTTGAAAAAAATATTATTTCTGAAATAGCAGTTAGTAAAAAGAAAAAATAAAGAAGTCCATTACATTTGTTGACAATGACAGGTGTAGAAAATTAAAACTGTTGTGTAATTATAAAATTAAAAATGTATTATTTTTTTTATTTACATTTGGCTATAATACTATAATGAAGCACCTCTGCTTAAAAATTTCAAAAACTGACATTTGAATATTTTTTGTTTTCAGATTAAAGGCAATGTTAGATTTTGTCTTTCCAATACATGGCTTGCAGTTAATCTAGCTATAATTTTAGTAGTCTTAAATAAATAGGTGTCTATTTGTTTTTAGCTAAAGTGAATATTCCATATTAATATTTTTATATAGCGGTTTTTAGTTGGTATCTTTGAATGGCAAAGATCAAATTCTACTAACTAGGTTAACTAAAATATTTTGCAATCTGTGCTTAAGATTGTATTTTTTTTTACAATTTGTAATATCTACATGGTGAATGTATAGTTGTAATTACTGCACTTTAAATAATTAAGATATAAGTAATAAGTTGTATATCATTTTGTAAAAAAGTAGCATACA
This sequence comes from Epiperipatus broadwayi, assembly GCA_028023455.1. NCBI lineage: Eukaryota > Metazoa > Onychophora > Udeonychophora > Euonychophora > Peripatidae > Epiperipatus > Epiperipatus broadwayi. Next base: position 15,415,025 of record JAQFVV010012397.1, on the reverse strand, counting down.
AAATGTGCACTTTTGATTAACATAGCTTAAATATATGTTTAAATCATATATTAAAAACTCTTTTAATTTTAATTCTGTTTTAAAAAGTTTAAAAATTACTGCTAATGACATTCTGGTCAGTTTTGTTGTTGTGTCTTTGTTTACAAACATTTCAATTGATGAAGCTTTAAATATAAACTCCAACGTTGCAATTTACCAGACCTTATTATTGCTTTGATTAAACATTGTCTTTTAAACACATATTTGGTATACAATGTAAAGCATTACAGACAAGTTTTTGGTACTCCTATGGACTCACCTATCTCAGGAGTAATAGCTGATTTATTCATGGAAAATATAGAAACTTGTGCTTTAGAGTCATCATCATTAAAACATCTCATTTGGCTCAGATACATAGACGACACTTTTGTCATATGGCAACATGGAAAAAATAAATTAGATGATTTTTTTTTACATTTAAATAATATGCATCCTCATATTAAATTTACAATGGAGACAGAGTCTGATGGAAAACTCCCATTTATTGATGTTCTAGTCACCAGAATGCCAAATAGTTTATCTTTTTCGATTTACAGAAATAATACACACACAGACAGATATTTACATTTACATTCTCATCATCACCCAACTCAGATAGTTTCTGTAGCCAAAACTCTTTTAAATAGAGCAATTAACCTTTCAGATAATTCACATCTGAAAGAAGAAATAAATCATATTAATAGTGTTTTATTAGCAATAGTTATAATTATAAATTTATAAAAAGCCTTATTTCAAGCCCAAAATGGACAAACTAGGAAACAAAAAGATGATAAATCAGCCATTAGAATTTGTGTTCCATATGTAAAAAGGAACTACAGAGAGTATCGGACATATATTAAAATGCTATAATATAGATACAGCATTTTCTACTCATCAAAAGATCAGCAATATAATAACCAAGCCTAAGGATTCAATCCCTCTTGAATCTCATGGAGTTTATCAAATCTCATGTAAAAGTTGTAATGCTTCTTACATAAATATGAGTAATTGTTGCATCAGTGTTAGGAGAGATGAGCATGCTAATGCAGTTAAGCAACACTCATCATCATCAGCTCTCTTACTCCATACTATAGATTCAGTTCATAAAATTGATTTTTCTAGTATCAGGATCATATCCAGATGTGATAATCTCTACCAGTGCAAAATTAGAGAAGCCATTGAGATACTTAAAAGGCCAGATTGTATCAATAAGTGAGATGATACATGCAAACTTCCTACTATAAGGAAAGATTTTTTTAAAAAGCATTCTTAAATTTAACATTCTTGCTATTGGTGGAACTTTAATGTTTATTCAAATCAGTGATTGTAGCGCCTCTACAACCATCTTTCTACCTTTTATCACCCAATGGATGACTTGTGTGACCAAGTCAAAATATCGGAATATTAATATTTAATTTTTTTTAACATGGATGAACCCGTACAATATGTATTTTATATATGCAACTCATGAAAATCTTCGTTTCAACACACACACAGACACACATATATATATATATATAATCAAAATCAAAACTACCCCAAATCTAAAATTAAACCAGTCCAGCATAAAAATAATATTAAAATACAACCTAAGGTATCACTGCTACAAGCAGACTTCTCAAGTATAAAGAACTACAAAAAAACCACACAATATATATATATATATATACTATTAAAAACTACCCACAAATCCATTCACTTCCCATCCATCCTTAATATTAAAAGAACTCTTAAATAAGTTAATTGCTTCAGAATAATAAATTTTCAATAAAAAAGTCTTTTTAATTCTTCTTTTGATTTCATTTCTCTCAAAGAAGACAACCTTAGCTTCAAAAAAATCAATAGTGTGGCCTGTATCTTTTTCATGGACATACAAAGCAGAACTAAGATATCTATTTTTAACTCTACTTTTATGAACCTTTATTCTTTCATTTAAACTCAAACTACTCTGACCTGTGTAAATCTTTTTACAAAATAAACAAGGAATAAAATATACTACACCAGGAATAGTCTTTCTATCAAAAACTTCTTTTGTATTATTTAATAAATTATTAAATGTAACACCCCTTTTCCAAGCAATTTTCTTATTTCCAAACAATTTACTTTTTCTACACACAATTTTATAAGAAGACAATTTAAATGGCAAAGAAATAAAATCATATGCTTTTTAACCTTTACATCCTTACAAATATTACTATTAAATAAAATACTTTAAACAAATTTATCAGAGTATCCAACACTCAAATAATCTTTATAAAATTGATATTTCTGAAACAAAGCTACCCCACTAGAATTATTTAATTTAATATTCCTATAACAATAATTCCTTAAAGCAACTACTTTATGAGATACAGACTGATAGCTATTAGGTTTAATTATAGATCTTAATTCTTTACTTTTAACTAAATGACTGCACAATAAACAATTAGTTTCTATATTTCTAATCACCAAAAGATCTAAAAATTTTAACTTACCAAAATCTAACCCCCCTCCTTCTAACACAAATTTTATAGAAGGATCAAAACAATTAAACTAATTATCCTAATGATTTTACATCAGCTACGATGTTTGTGAATATTAAAACTCATAAAGATGGTTTTCCTTTAAGATTTATTTTTGATTTTACAGGTAGTGTTGTAGAGGGTATTTCTAGATTCTTGAATAATTTTTTAAAACAATTTGTTGATTTTGGTCAGTACACAGTTTCTTCTTCTTTTGAGGCTTTTGATGAGATTAATAATTTTAAAATGGAAAGTAATTGGGTATTTGGAAGTTTAGATATTGACAATATGTATCAGTCTGTTAATAGGCTAAGCAGTATTGATGTTCTTTTGTCTGTATTGATTAAGAAAAGTTATTTATCAAAAAATAAAATTAAGGTAATTAAAGATTTGCTTTTGTTATTGGAAGATTCTATGTATTTTACTTATAAAGGTAATTTTTATAAGATTAAGGAAGGGTGGATAATAGGTTATATTATTTCTTCTTTAGTATGTTCAGTTTATATTAGTTTTATGGAAGAGGAAATTATTATTAAAAAGAATTGTTTATATGTAAAATTATTTGTCAGATATGTTGATGATTGTTTATTTGTAGCTAAGAATGATAAATTGAAGGATTTTGTAAATGAGTTTAATTGTTTTGATCCTTCTATAAAATTTGTGTTAGAAGAAGGGGGGTTAGATTTTGGTAAGTTAAAATTTTTAGATCTTTTGGTGATTAGAAATATAGAAACTAATTGTTTATTGTGCAGTCATTTAGTTAAAAGTAAAGAATTAAGATCTATACTTCCACTTTTGGCAGCCATTTTCGTAACTAGTCTTAAAAAGCGTCACTTAGTGTTTTACAGTTTTAGGAAGATGGGACGACTGTCCCTTTACCTTTACATCTGTTATTCAAGGTAAGTCAACTTTTTAATCATTTTATATGATGGAAAGGGATAATATAACCGATAAAACTAAAAATAAAGTAAGCCCCGATCTCAGCATTCAACCCAACAATGCGGTCATCGGCCGTAAATTGTATAGCCTTAGATCTAATCTAAATGCATCTAAACCACCCATTACAACAAATAAAAACCCACAAATGAGTAAATCAAAAGAAAATTCCATTGCAAATATCAACAAAAGTTTAGAAAATATTCAACTTACCCCTAATACAAACAATAGAATAAATATCTCGTCAAGCGAAACTATTGATACAAGCGAAAACCAATCATTACCTCTCTGAAGCCTTTACTCAACCACAGAAGATTATAATGAGCAATTTCCTTTGCCCAACAATTCAATTAAAACTATATCTGGAAATAAACAAAATTACCAACAAAATGATACCGACGAAATTTTTAAAGTAAAACATTTTCCACCAGAGGTCAACAAAACCAGTACTGTGTCAGTACCGTTTGTCAACAGTAAATTTAAAAATAAAAAAGAAGAAATAAATTATAAAACTGATAAATTTCATTCTAAAACAATCAAAGATTTTAGCTCAGAACAATCCATTGCTACATCAGCTAACGTGCAAGCTAAACCAATTACCTCAATATCAATATTGGAAAATCCCACTACGTACGCAAATATCGTAAGGTCAAAAAATTCTGAGAGCATCTCTGAAAATATTAAGGCCGATAATCTCAACGAATTATATTTGAATCTCACAGAATTAGACATAGAAAAAGAATCAAACACGCAGGAAAATGTCTCTTTTAATATAAACAATATTAACGATGATATGTTCCTAGAAATATACAATGAGTTCAACAAAACGATACCCAACTCTCTATATAAATCGTTTGCAAACTATTACAGTGATAAGTCTTTAATCTTAGCCATAACAAATCATCAATGTGCTTTATATAAATTCCCTGTAGAACAACTCTACAGTCTAATCAATCAAAAGCAATTAGGCAGAGGCATTCACATGATCCTTAATCATCCCAATGACCGCTATGTGATCGTAGAGTTTAAAACATGGGCAGACCGAATGAATTTTAAAAATAACTACAAATCTTTAGGAAATTATATACTATGCTCCATAGATATGAACCGTCCAGTTACACTATCTGGCAGAATTCAAAACTGCCTTGCCCACTTAAATGAACAAGAAATACAAGACATCCTTATTAATTATGGTTCAGTTAGCAAATTTAAACACCTATTAAATCCTCACTTCGAAGATCAAATCCTGTCCAATACAGTTACCTTCACAGTTACATTAAAGAAAAACATTATACCCACTGACATACCCACTATTATTACAGCAAGAGGCTCTCCTATGGTTTTGACCTTCAGAGGAGTACAACCACAATGTTTCTTCTGCCTTCAAAGAACACACCTCATTAAAGACTGTGCAGCAAGAATATGCACACACTGTGGTATTAAAATGAATAAATTTCACAAATGTCCTGGTAGACCTATTAACAAGTCCTTAAATAGACAATCATCACATAGGACTAATTCAAACAGCAACCTCACAAACCTAGATATTCAGATTCAAATAAATCCTCCAACAAAACCTTCCACATCCAAAACTATATTTCAAAATGAAAATATTCAAGAAAGAACAAACGTCAACCTTTACACTAATAGTAGTAAATCAGAGAACCAAACAACAACAAATACTGCTCCTAAACCAATCACGCAAACTAATAATACTCAAGATCAAACATTCGAAACAACTTATACTAATCCCCAAGAAATAATATTAGGTCAAACTCTTTCTACAAAAGAAGATAATATGACCAAACCATCTAAAGAGAACAAGATAAACCCAGGCGATGAAGAAAATACACTCAAAAAACGTCAAAACAATTCTTCCAATATAACTCCTAACCAGCTTAAAACAACTGATAACAACCCTAAACAGAGTGAACCACAAACTATCTGCAATTCTTCAACTCCTGCAAGAATTAACCTACCAGACGAAAAGATCCATCAAACACCCAACCCGAAAGTCAGCATGATCGAAGATTCACAACTGTTACAGCAAACAGAGAATGTCTCAAGTCTAAAATTCGAACAAAAATCTTATGACAATAAAATAACACTACTATCAAAAGAACAGAAAAAGGAAAACAACACTAATCAACTTCAAAATCCTCAAAAAATTGACACAACAAATACCCAAAATACAATTAAGAAAATTAAAAGAAAATCAATTCGCTCAGATAAATCAAGCTCTGATGATGACAGCTCCCACCCGGTACTTTACTCACCACCACCCTCTAACAAACAAATCTCCGATAAATCCAACTCAAAGCTTCACAAATCCATAGAAAAAAAGAGGAAAACCATGGATCTTACAACCTTAGATACCATTGATTCTCCCGATGAATCTCAGACAGATTACTCTACTCCATCAGACACCGAAGACTTCATGGATGCGATTCCTCAACCAACAAATATATCACCAAGCCATCTACAAGTTCAATCACAAGTCTCTGACTGCCTAACAACATCAGACCTCATTAATATAGAGATGTCCCACATTCACTTGGATCACTTTGCTGAGGACAGTTTGGATTAATCTATCATGTTCTGCAAAATAGCTGGCATAAACATTCGCGGCATCAACTCAATCGATAGAGTTCTTGCTATTAAAAACTGGCTCTCACTCTGCTCCCCACATATACTTCTTATGGGCGAAACCAAACATCACTATAAGACTGACCATAAAATAATATCTCTTCTCTCCTCTCTCGGATTTACTAGATTTTCCATCGGCCATTCAGCTTCAGGTGGAGTCGGTATTCTTCTTAGCAAATCAGCACCACCAAAAAGTTTCAACATTCTATTCCTAGATGCCAATATTATTATTATAGAAATAGATTATTGGGGTTATCCGATCATCATAGCTTATATTTATACAGCCAAAGACACCTCTCAATATCTAAAAATAGTTCATATCCTAAATGCCATCAACGCTAGCAGAGCCTCCCCCACCACCTACAATGACTTCAACAAGAGATTTTTGCATCTAATAAATCACAGATTAATGTGTGGAGAGGGCTTCTTCCCACCCAAAGCCTACTCTTTCTATACTAAAACTAAAAAGTCCCTAATTGATCTGGTTTACTACACCCCAGACCTCCATTTCAACCTTGATGCAGCCTTAACCCCTGTTGCTTTCTCCGATCATATGGCTCTGATCTTACAACTCACGCCTATCTCAATCCCTACACCTATAGATGGACCTGGAAAAACCATGCGCATGATCACCCAATCAAACATGACCGAAGCGATAGTGTCTGAGTCATACATCTATTTCCAGAAAATAAACATCCTTTCCCTCCCTGCTGAGGAGGGCTGGTTTTCCTTCATCGGAATTCTTCAGTCCATATTAAATCACCACACCAGGAAAATCAAAGGACCAAATGGTCTTCTAAATGACCTAACAGACATTAATATACAACTTCAAGCATCACAGCAAAATTTCACAAATACAGAAAAAATTATCTTCCTTAAAAACCTCTACAAAATCAAGCAAAAATCCCTTGCAGAATATATTTCCATCAGAAGAGCCAAATGCTTCTTAGCACAACAACACTGCTGGACGAGAGACTACCTCAGATGGGCACTGGGTTACAATAAAAAACAAATCACTCCCAAATCCATTTATACTAATGGTACCAATCTCATTGGCTATCCAATGATGCAGCACATCAGCAAACAATTCTGCCAATTAATGCAAAAAGATGGAACCCCTCCAGTAAACAGCTGGTTGGATGCTGGAGACCCCAGCGAACATGGCATCACAGAAATCCAAATTAAAAAGAGGATATCATCACTCCCTGACAGCATTCATCCTGGCCTTCACGGCATCCCAAATTTCCTTCTCAAACACCTCAGTCAATTCACTGTTCCAATTATTAAAAAAATGATAGATCACCTAGCTTCTGGCTACAGAAACATAGCAGATCTTTACCCTGTGGCACTTGTGCCTTTTATTAAAAAAGCAAAACCACTAAACGACATTAACAGTATCCGACCAATATCCATGACCCCACTGCTTATCAAGATTATAGAGTCAGTCATTAAGGACCAAATCCAACCTCAAATTCTTAGCAATATCTTGCCAAACCAATACGGAAAAAAGGGATCATCAACCTCGCATGCTATGTCCAATATAACTGCACTGTTCAATCATATCAGAGTACATCGTAAATCCAAACCTATTGCCGTCCAACTGGATGTTGCAGCAGCATTCGATTCAGTACAGATCAACACCCTTCTGGATATTCTGATGGAATACGACATTCCAGCTGCAATTGTTCAGATTATCAGCAATCTGCTCAACAACAGAGAGATTTTTCTCTCTCTTGATGGCAAGATCACTCCAGGTTTCAAGCCATACAAGTCGATCCCTCAAGGATCTCCGCTCAGTGCCCTTTTCTTCACAGCATACATCAACCCTCTTCTGGTGGATATAGAAAAAAACCTCCCTGGAATATTCCTTCCTTCTCTCAATAAAGATTTCAATGTATTCGCATACATAGATGACATCATGGTTGTGCTTCCCACCATTAAATACCTTCCCCATCTCATGAACATCTTAAACAGAAATACAGTGAAACTTGGCCTACAAATAAATTTTAACAAATCTTCCATCTGGAAGATAATGTCTGGTAAACAAATCAACTCTTCCTTTTCTGCTAAACCACAAAGATACCTTGGCTTCCCAATCTTCAAACCTCCAACTGCAATGGCAAGAATGATTCAAGATGCAATCCTCCAATCAACTGAAGCCATCACCACTTCACTCTCTAGAGTATACCTTTCATTATATGGAAAGGTTAGCCTCCTCAACATGATCATAATGCCAAAAATCTCATATTATCTTCCATTCATTAAAATCACTAAACAGTTTCAAAATAAAATTAATCGATTATGCACCAAACTTCTCTGGAGAGGAAGGACTGTTGCCATTAGCTTGTGAGGTATCCAACGACCATGCAGGTTCAATGGACTGTCATTCCACTCAATACAGGCAATCATTTTACAAAAAACTCACAATATTCTACATAATCTGATCCTCTCCTATGGATACTCCAACATTATGAAAAAAATTACACCAACTGATCATCCCCCGCCCTTTTCCAGTTCATGGATATCATTGCTAATAGATCATCTACAACTTTATAACCTGATGATGTCCTCTAACCTTAACCAAAAAATCACTTTGTGGGAAGCATACAATCTAATCAACTATAATCAACAACCCATTAAAACCAGCCTAAAAATAACCAACCAAAGACTCATTACACACTTCAAAAGATGGAGCCTTGAACCCAAATTCCTGGACTTCATCATTAAAATTAATCTTGATGCGCTTCCCACAAATTGGTTTCTTTATCACCGAAGAGGTTTTACTAGCATTGACCCTATATGTGGTTTATGTGCTTGTGAAGATGAAACCACAGACCATATTATACACCGCTGTCCAAGACTTAAAATACTGAAAGATATAATCATAATCAATTCTTACATAAGATCTGAAATGATTTTCTCACTTGAAAATGCCATTAATAGTGGAACTTTTTCAATAATAAGGCTCTCTATCTTTGTCCTTTATTCCATATGGATAGTGAGATGCAAAACTCTCATGGAATTACCCCCGCCACAAATCATACCATTGTTTTACCAGACTCTCAAAAAAATCAAGAAACGTGATCAGCTCCTTGCCTCCAGTAAAGTCTTTGACGACACCTGGTCTCTAACCGCTCTATCCTTTTCCTGATTGTCAACTCCCACCTACCCAGAATTCTAGAATAGACAATATTAAAAAGAAAATAGTCGTGTTATTAAAAAAAAAAAAAAAAAAAAAGCTAATAACATTCATCAAGTTCTCAGTTTCTCATATTCTACACAAACCCTTCATTATACCTAACCACATAAGTGTATAACAACTACTAACTAACATATTCTAGCCATATGTTAATCAGAACTTTTTATAATATTATTGTACAATTTATTCATTAACTTATCCATTATCAAAATGTAATCACTATTTATTACTAATAAATTTTTTTATTGAAAATGAATTAAGATCTATAATTAAACCAGATAGCTATCAGTCTGTATCTCATAAAGTAGCTGCTTTAAGGAATTATTGTCATAGGAATATTAAATAAAATAATTGTAGTGGGGTAACTTTGTTTCAGAAATATCAATTTTATAAAGATTATTTGTGTTGGATACTCTGATAAATTTGTTAAAAGTATTTATTTAATAGTAATATTTGTAAGGATGTAAAGGTTAAAGAAAAATATGATTTTATTTCTTTGCCATTTAAATTGTCTTCTTATAAAATTGTGTGTAGAAATAGTAAATTGTTTGGAAATAATAAAATTGCTTGGAAAAGGGGTGTTACATTGAATAATTTATTAAATAATACAAAAGAAGTTTTTGATAGAAAGACTATTCCTGGTGTAGTATATTTTATTCCTTGTTTATTTTGTAAGAAGGTCTACATAGATCAGAGTAGTTTGAGTTTAAATGAAAGAATAAAGGTTCATAAAAGTAGAGTTAAAAATAGATATCTTAGTTCTGCTTTGTATGTCCATGAAAAAGATACAGGCCACACTATTGATTTTGATGAAGCTAAGGTTTTCTTCTTTGAGAGAAATAAAATCAAAAGAAGAATTAAAGAGTCTTTATTATTGAAAATTTATTATTCTGAAGCAATTAACTTATTTAAGAGTTCTTTTAATATTAAGGGTGGATGGGAAGTGAATGGATTTGTGGGTAGTTTTTAATTGTATATATAATGTGTGGTTTTTTGTAGTTCTTTACACTTGAGAAGTCTGCTTGTAGCAGTGATACCTTAGGTTGTGTTTTAATATTATTTTTATGCTGGACTGGTTTAATTTTAGATTTGGGGTAGTTTTGATTTTATATTGACTAGTTTAGCTTTATGCTTGTAATGTATATATATATATATATATATATATATATATATATACATTACATACTATACATTATATATATATATATATATATATATATATATATATATATATAATACATGTTAGTATATACAACGAACAGCAACAGTTTCAGCACGAGAACTTTGTTTAAAAAACCAACTCTCAATCACACATCATAGATACAAGGAAATGCACATAAAAACACCAGAACATTTACATACAATTATTATGGACTTACGTTTTTTATGAGAACTTTGAATTTCAATTTTGTATGTGTATGTTTCATCTTTTTTCAGACTGTAAATTCCCTCATGCACATTAAAAAATCTTTCTATTTCCAAATAAACATTTCTTCTATCTCTTATAGATTTCAGTCTATTTTTAAATATGTTTTCTTGAGAGTAATTTCCATATCTAGAATCGTACAATGTAATCGGCTTTAGATTAAATGCAAATAATGTAGCAATCCAAACAATTGATTTAAATGAAATAATGTTGTCTAAATATAAATACACATTATACCCTTCTTGAACAACTGCAAATTTATCACTATCTGTAAATTATATATATATATATATATATATATATATATATATATATATATATATATATATATATATATATATATATATATATATCTATATATATAATTTAAACATAAAATATATCAATACGATGTGTTACTTTAATTTCAGGAGACTTATGTTTTGTAATAATAAACAATACATATAAAAGGTGTCATTACTTGTCCTGCTTTATTTAGACCTTTTGTTTTTTTTTTCAGAAGTTGGTGATGTTGAAATTAAGGCAATATTTGATGTTAATGCTAAAAGCAATCAAGTAAAACAGATTGTCTTTATATCCCGTGCTTCTTTATTCGGCATTTATGTTAGTCTCACTAAATAGTGCTGTCAAAATTAATGTAATGTTTGTGATATATATATATATATATATATATATATATATATATATATATATATATATATATATATATATATATATATATATATATATATATATATATATATATATATATATGGTTATGTGTATCAGTTGTAAAAGATGGAATGGTTAGCTTCGGGAGTTTTAATGCCCGAGTTCAAATCTCTTATAAATTTCATTAAATTCAGGAAAGACAATTTACTTGTATTATATAACTATATGTGTGTGTATTTGGATGAAATACTTTTATTTATAAATGTCAAAGTTTCAACAATCTCAAAATTGTCACTAATTTAAATAAATAAAGTAATGGTCATTATTAATCATTTTAGAACTTGTGATTATACCAACTCAAATATATATTTTAAAATTAATTCAAGACTAACACATGTTGCTTATTTTTACTAAAACATATGTAATAAATGTAAAAATATACTAAATATGAATAAGAAACTTCATATGCTAACAAATCATTTTATTTTACAAAATATGTTTATTGATTATGCTTGTGAAAAGGTTCAATATTTTTTATAGAAATCATGTATATTTTTATAATGTCTGGAATAAAATTTCAAATGCAATAGCTATTTCAGAAAGCTAATTAATACAAAAGTAAAAAAACCCATAACGTTAATATAACAAGGATTGTTCAAGACCTAACAAAAGTATATGGTTCTATAATAATAAATTCACAAAATATAACTATTAGACAGCAAATATAAAGGTAATGATTTATTCTAAATCAAGTACTGGTTAATGCACAAATTTTTAATGCTAACTATATTCGCCATCAAATATTCAGAAGAATAGTATCAAAGCAAAAGGAAGCCGTTATAGAAGCATCAACAAATAATGTAAATTAAAAAAAAAATGTTTCTTTTAACATAGCAACACTCATAATAATACAGTACTTCTAATTCAAAATCTTATAAATTTTGGAAGGTATTAATAAACAAACTGTGTGGAATAATACCTTACTGATTTCATTCCTACTTGTTTAACTTATGTATAAAATTACATGAAGAAAATTACCCCCCCCCTTCTATTAATGGTAGACTTTAGAGGCAAATTATTACAGGGCCATACATAGCAAAGTAGCTAAAGAGCTATTTAAGATTCGAAAGACACAATTAAATAATCATTTGAGTCAGCTCATTCCATAAATAAAAGTCACTCACATTAAGGAAGAATTCAAATTGGCCTCACTAAATATAATCAACTATATTATTCAGTATCTTGAAAAACATCTATAAATATAATACACTAGATAAAAGTGAGTATAATTAATAAAACAACATCTTTGTTGTAGAAGTATTTAACTGGATAACAAAGACATAAATGCAAAATTTGATAATGAATACCAAAGAATGAAAATTGCATGGTGTGTAGGGCTGATTACAAACGAAATTATAGGATGAGCACTGGATATCACTAAAGTGAAAATAATAATAGTATCCATAGAGACAATATATATATATATATATATATATATATATATATATATATATATATATATATATATATATATATATATATATATATATATATATATATATATATATATATTCAAATCAATATATAAAAATACAGTAGAATTCACATAAATTATATTATTTTAAAAATTACTTTCAACTATACATCTTGTAGTCTTTATCAACTATATAACATTGAATATTCAAAATGAGACAGCCTGTCATAGCACCTATATTTCAATTCAGATTTCCCACAATTCTGTTATTTTAACATTTGATGACTGTTGATTCATTAACATTTGACAATTTCTTGAAATCAATATAGCCTCTTATTTTATGTTTATTGTGGCAATGTTCAATTTGAATATTTTTTATATTTTTATAATCAAATTTAAATCTATATTGACACGATTTATTATGATAAAATATAACAAATGATCATGGTTTATTTAATATTTTCCCAATTGTTTCTCTTTGTGAATTCTATTATATAAAAGCATATGCTCCTTTATTCTCCTCTCGAATGTACACTTAGGTTCACCAATATATTGTAAGCCACATTTACATATAAATTTATATATAATACAATTTGATTAAACTTTGAATTTTGAATTTTAGAGTTATTAAGTCATTTATTTATATTATTTGTTGAGAAAAAAGCAATATGACACAAACCATTATAAATTATCCTAGTAAACTTGACCTGCTCATTCGATATAAATGGCATTGAAATCCATTTCATTTTGATATTATTTTAATTTTTAATTTTATTATATTTTTGATTCCTTTTACATTTTTTAATAATATTAGTAATAGCTTTTCTATAATAACCAATTTTCAATAAATCATTAACAAATAAATGCACATTTTTTTTATTTTATAAAATGAGTTATGATTGGCTAATGGGTCTTCCTGCTATTGCTTAACTTTGTAATTTAGTTTATACCAACTTATGAAAGTAAGATTTTAAAGAAATTGGAATATCAAGAAATTAAAGTATATCATATATATGTGGATTATGTTTTTATTTGTGGAAAACATGATTTAATAATCAATTTATTTAATGAATTAAATCAGATTAAGAATATAAAGTGGGTTATAACCCAAGAGAAATAGAATTCCATAAACTTATTGGATATTCAAGTTACACATAATGATTACAATTTGGTTTATTGTATGTTAATTAATCCAATTAAAACTAAAGGTTTTATTACGTATAAATCACATGTATCTGTAAGTCTTCAGTTGTCTGGAATAAAATCACTCTTATTTCAAAATAAAATAGTGTGCTACTATTCTAATGATAAAATAAATAATGTACATTTATTTGTTAATCATTTGTTGAAAATTGGTTATTATAGAACAGCTATTACTAATATTATTAAAAAAATTTAAAAGGAATCAACAATATAACAAAATTAAAAATAATATCAAAATGAAATGGATTTTAATGTCATTTATATCAAATGAACAGTTCAAGTTTACTAAGAGAATTTATAATGCTTTGTATCATATTGCTTTTTTCTCAACAAATGATATAAATAGATTACTTAATAACTCTAAAATTCAAAGTTTAATCAAATTTGTTTTATATATAAATTTATATAGAAATGTGGCTTACACTATATCATTGAATCTAAGTGTACATTGGACATTTATTCATCTATTAGACTGACCCACATAGCTTTTTGATCACTGCAAACATGGACTTTCATGAACTCCTTGATTTTTCTTTTATTATTTATGTCAATTTGCAATATTTTTTACATTATTATAATTAAAATCATAACTAAATATACATGATTTATTATGGTCATAAAAAAACAGAAGCTGATAAATTATCATTATCTTTGGAATATTGTATTTTAAAAATAATGATAATTTATCAGCTTCATTCTAAAGATAATTCTAATTTATTAGCTTCTTATTTTTCATGACCATAATAAACCATGTATATATTGTTTTGATTTGAATTGTAAGAAGGTAAAATTATGTCAAACTGAGAGAAATAATAATATAAGAAAAAAATCAAGAAAGCTATGTTAATATATAAATACAAGTATGACTTAATCAATAAGCAGGGAGCAAACGTTGACATCATTGAATTATGGGAAATTTGACCTTTCAACGTTTTAGTTGACAAAGACTACAAGGATAGTTGAAAGCTCTCCTAAGTGACATTTATATTTTTTGTTCTTTTAAACAAATTTTAATTAATGTATTTTCTAATATTTATTTATAAGTTTAGTATATTATTTTGAAGAAATACAGAGATCGATTTGTAGTATTATATATACAATTAAAATTTTCAGTTCATATTAATTATGGAGTATGTGAAAAACATTGAACACCAGTTATAAATTCAATAAATAAATGTATTGTATTAATATTTAAGATAAATCAACAAAAAAAAATAACAGATTAATAATAAAAATACACAATATGTTATAAAGTGTGTAATACTGACAATATTAAAGAACAACCCTCCCCTCTTTTCGCAAATTACCATAGACAAAAATATCGGCTTATAAGCATAGACAAACTCATAAAAATATGTTTTTTTTTATAATTGTCTTTAATATCAAATAATCCATGGATGTATAAACCAAGATGGATTATATTTTAAATTAATAACAATATAAAAATATCTTCCTTTTTTCTTCTTTAGTTACATCCCATTATCATTATTTAGAAAGAAAAAATAGAAAGGAAGATAAATATCTAAGTCTACATGTGTACATATTTTCTATACTTATAAATTAATTTAAATGTCTTTGAAAATACAACAAAACGTCAAACTTTTATACTTGTGTAACACTACAAAAAATTTTCCTCCCTTGTTTCTTATTTTGTTACATGACATTATCTTTATTTAATTCCTCATTTAGAAAGTTGATTGTAGAAAATAATGCACATACCTATGTCTACATGTATACATACTTTTATATATTTATAAATTAATTGAAATCATTTTTTTTAAATATAAAAAAAGTATTCTAACTTACATATTTCCAAAAGTAAAAGTAAAGACATAAACACAATAACTAACCATTCTTTTTTCACTTCTGCAAAAAGGGAGGTATGGTATGGTTTTCGTTCTCCTAATTAGGTAAAAAGTATCATCTGCAATTAATACTCATACTAATGTTGATATAATGTTGTTTTTTGGTAATTATTTTTCCCTTCAGTTCTTCTCCTATAACTACACAATGCTGTCATGGCCTGATATAACTGCAATATTATTGTTCTCCTGTGCCATGAATAGATAAGCCATAGAGGGGAATCCAATTTCAGCTACTTTTTTAACATCTTATCTGTTATTTACTAGACAGGTTTTAATACGATGTACTAAGGATATATCTCATAATGAACAATTTATTTAATTCTTTGCAACTACATTTTTTCATTTTTTTACGCCCAATCAAAAAAAAAAAAAGAAGAAGAAAACTAAAGAATGCTCAACACTGTGCTAGCTTACACTTCTTCAAATTTTTTAGTTAATTGTCCTCAAAGTCTTTAAAAGTGGTTCTCCCTTCCCAAATTTAGTTTTTCTGTTTTTTTTTTCTTTTCAACAAACTTTTATCAGTCCTGGAATCTTCCCAAATACAAAAATTATATTTCGTGCATATTTAGAGCACACACACAAATGAACTAATACTGCAAACTATCTTTCTTTTAAACTAAATTAAATTTTCCCAATTAATTTTCCTAGATATGAGTCTTTTCATTAATCAAAAAAGAAATTCCAAAAATTTTACCTAATAAATTATCTAATTATTTTCATGCAGAAATATCTACATACATTTATTTGACTTTTAGCTAAGATCAAGCAACATAGTTTAATTGTGGACTAGTGAATTTTTACAAACCAAAATAGCAGCCTATATTTTGAATAAATTTAGTTTTGCGGGGGGGGGGGGCTGAAATCTTTGCAAAAAATACGTGATAGGAAAGACATTTTTAATAATTACATTTTATTTTTTATTACTGTTATTTAAAAACAGCAAGAAATCATTGTGAAAAAAAATTACAGGACTTACAGCTTGTTTTTTTTTTTTTTGTTTTTTTGTTTAAATTAACTTATTAACAGAAAAATGAAAAAATATATGTAACTGCATTTTTTTACATTTTATTCATGTTGGTGGCATGAAATTATGTTATGACCAGTTACACATACTTTCTGGGAGGGCAGGATTCCTATTTTTCGAAATAGTCCATTTCAACTTGTTCTGGGACAGAAAAATCCCAAATTTTTATCATTATGATAATTTACCAAAAACAAAAAAACACTGACAGCAAAAAATACACTAAATTGAAACAAAGTAGAACAATGTTATGTGTTTCTCATTGCGCCCCGTGATACAAGTAAAAAAAAAAAATGACTTAAAGCTTTTTAACTAAATTCATCAGAATCTATTCCTTTTCTTAAATTTAATAATCGATTTATTAATTTTGTTTTTATTTAACAACTAACACATATTCGGTTTTTTATAGGCTTTCGAAACTGTGCAATTTTCAAAAATATGAGATGACATATTGGCATACTTGATAACTAACAAGTATATTTAATTGTGTTATATATTGTCTATTTTCAGCGTCACAACTAAAATACCATCATCACAAACCTTCAGAGATACAATATTGCTTAATCTTTTACAAAATCATACCAATAAATGAAACACTTTTAGTATTAATTTTCCTCTTCTACAAATGTAATTATGAAATATATACTTTCGATTTTCTGTTCCCTTTAACTTAGATAACAACAACAAAAGAAAACAACACAAATATGTCAAAATATTACACACAAAAAGGTTAAATCATAAAATCTATACATACATAAAAATATAATAACATAGTTCTCACATGAATTCTTGCAATACATATTTGACTAGAATATAAATGTGTGTACATGTTTATTTTTCACCAATGTATTTCTTGATGTTTTTTTTAAATGCATTTGCCATTTGACATTTTACTTATTTAACTATATATAATGGCAATTAATTATTATATACAGTCTTTCAATTTTTATTATTATTACAATAGTTATATATATATATATATATATATATATATATATATATATATATATATATATATATATATATATATATATATATATATATATATATATTGTAACCCCTCACACCTATCACCAACACTAACAATTACCCGGGGCGCCAATTCTATGGATCATAGAATAAAATATTTATTTAACTTTACCTAAATCTATTCATGAGGCTCTTAATTAAAGCTTTCACCTAAAACTAACTCAGTTGAGAGATACAGAGGTGTATGAGGTATACAATGTATATTAGATGTGGGAGAAAATATTATTACTAATAGGAATAAACATCTATCAAGTTCTATGCTAAACAAAAATTAAATTGGTAAAATTCTACCAGCTAAAATTAACTAATTATACTTTATTTCACCTCCTCCCATCATCCATATGCACTGAACAACCTCTACTATATTATACAATTAAACTAATAACTAAAATAAAATAAAAAAATAATATTTTAGAAATTGTAATGTATAATTCACTAGATCTAAACTCAAACTAAACCTATCACTACTAAATTTTAACTACTCACTAATCTAATCTGGCTAAATGAATTTATTATCTAATCTAAATTAAAATTGAAGATCTCAGGAAATTAACTTATGGTATGGCTTGATCTAACATTTCTATACCTCAAATTATTATTTAACATTATGAAAATAATATTATAAACCAAACAATACCCTAATTAGATACTTGCAGTTAGATAATGAAAGAAACCGGACACATTTTGATTTCAATTCATCATCTAAACAAAAATTAAATAACAAAACCTTTTTAAAAATAATCAGTAGGTAATTGGCATCTCATATAGTGTTTGAATCAAGAAAATCAATATCATCACATCTTGAGATTTACTATAATAAAATAAAATACAATTATGTTACATTAAATAAAATAAATGTATAAGCATGTGTGGAAGTGTGAAACACGAATGAATGTTATAGAAGAAACTCCAAATACAAATTTAGATAACAAAATATTTATTAATCAAATAGAAAATAGTTAAATCAACATCTACTTTTATTTTATTGCCATGAACAAAAATTCCAAAAGGATTTCATATCATTGAGTACAGGTTATACAAAAAGATATAATACAACATGACTCATTAACTTTTACATCTACTATATATTTTCATAAGAGCATTTTGATAGATTGATAAACATTTTATTTGAAACATTAAATGAACTAAATAAGTCCCTATCATTTACTGTAAAGAAATGGCTCTTTAGCTATCAGTGATTTCTGATAGATTTATACAAAAATAAAACAAAATAAATATAACCTTACACTTTTAGTAACTGTTTACTAAAATATCTTTTATTCAGCATAAAAATTTATAACAACAACATAGATTAATATTCTAATTACTGGACAAATTAAGATTTTGTATTGTTACTTTAACATATCTTAAATAAAATTACAATAAGGGGTTTTAAACTAAGAATAAAATTGGGTTATCTTACCAAAGAAAATGAATACTTCTATTAATTAAATGTATTCTCCTTTGTAATTTTAAGGTACATTATACTATTGAATAATTAGGTTCTGCTTTGCCAAAATAAAGTAAATCTTTGTATTCATTAACTAATGTTCTATCTTTGCTTAATTATTTATGCAAATTATGATTAAATGATAAAAATCAATGAGATGAAGCTTAAATGATTACTACAAAATATTTTAACATGATAAGTAAAGTTCTACATTAATAATGATTTTTTTATATCAAAATTAACAATCTGTGCATGAATCTGTATTATGCTGTGTGTCAAAGAAAATAAATAAATAATGTTAATCAATCTAATCGGTTTGCTTATGATATTTCAATATAATCATAATACGGTTGGAAGTGAAGATCAATCAATCTTTATTTATCAACTATAATACAGATGTTTTATAAGACACTATACTTTCCTTTTATTCTTCCTTTTTATCATAAACCATCAAACACTAAGCTATAGCATAAGCTGGAAAAAAAATCCAATACACACTTGGGATAACAGATTTATATAATTCAAAACAGGTAATATAAAAATAACTTCCAAGTCTATCTTTAAGACTAAATAATTGGTGGAATAACTCATCACCACATGAAAATCAGGGAGAAAACATATCTAGCTTCATACACTTTTACTTCAATATATCAAATATAAAAGGAGGACTCAGTCCACTTCTATCAAAATACTCCAATACATGGATAAGAAAAGGATTATTCAATTCCATACACTACACTATACTGCACTGGGCAAACTACCCATATTAAATATTCAACTAACAAATACATTGATTCAATCCCATAAAATATTATAAACATTGTAAACTTTATAGCATATAGCCACAAAAATACTTTTCATTCAGTCATAAAAAAATAATTATTCTTTTTTAAACAACTTTCTAATTCTTCAAATGATTGATCCCCTTTTCCTTCCAAATCTGATTGATTTAAAATCATTTTCACTGGCAATTACATATAATTATAAATAAGTTTAATAATAGACACACACACGTACAAGCATGTGATATACAGATCATTTAAAAACACTGTAAGCAAAGAATTAATGTTAAAATATTGATTATTACTGCTAGAATTAATAAAGAATAAATATCTCATATCTGACAATATTTAGGACTTGGTAATGTTCAAAGAACAATTGAAGAATAAAATACTAATTACTATGGACAAAGAATATAATGCATTAATATTAGCACAAATCTGTAGTTAAATTGAACCTAAATAAATAAAATTGTATGTTATAGCTGAAATAATTATTGAAAATAATAGTTTTCTAATTTATAAAATGTAAAGTTAAGAGCGTGCTAATAGCTCTAAACAAGCTTTTTTTTTTTTTTATTTATTTATGATAAATGCTACTACAAGAGAAGGCATTCAAATCGTGGTCCCCATCCCCAGACCGGTTTCGACCTATGGGTCTCTTCAGTGAGGAGTTGGGACATTAGATCCAAAAAACCAACTCAAGCAAAGCATTTATCTAAAAGATAATTGTTAGAAAAAGATCTGAAACTTTTAGACATCTACATGTCTTTAAAGTCAGCTCTCCAACTGAAAAAATCATATGGGCCTGAACTTAATTCAGATACTCCATATATTAGTAGGCTTAGCTCCTTAATTTAGCTAAAGCCACAACAGCAAAATAATAATAGTAATAGTAACAAGTCAGAAGTCACATGACTTATATATAGCTTGCACTTACTAAAATGTAAAGTTAAGAGCGTGCTAATAGCTCTAAACAAGCTTTTTTTTTATTTTTTTATTTATGATAAATGCTACTACAAGAGAAGGCATTCAAATCGTGGTCCCCATCCCCAGGCCGGTTTCGACCTATGGGTCTCTTCAGTGAGGAGTTGGGACATTAGATCCAAAAAACCAACTCAAGCAAAGCATTTATCTAAAAGATAATTGTTAGAAAAAGATCTGAAACTTTTAGACATCTACATGTCTTTAAAGTCAGCTCTCCAACTGAAAAAATCATATGGGCCTGAACTAAGCCTACTAATATATGGAGTATCTGAATTAAGTTCAGGCCCATATGATTTTTTCAGTTGGAGAGCTGACTTTAAAGACATGTAGATGTCTAAAAGTTTCAGATCTTTTTCTAACAATTATCTTTTAGATAAATGCTTTGCTTGAGTTGGTTTTTTGGATCTAATGTCCCAACTCCTCACTGAAGAGACCCATAGGTCGAAACCGGTCTGGGGATGGGGACCACGATTTGAATGCCTTCTCTTGTAGTAGCATTTATCATAAAAAAAAAAGCTTGTTTAGAGCTATTAGCACGCTCTTAACTTTACATTTTAGTAAGTGCAAGCTATATATAAGTCATGTGACTTCTGACTTGTTACTATTACTAATTTATAAAAGAAATATATTTGGTAAGATTTAATATAATAATTATTTTTTTAAAATAATTATTCACCGTTTTGAATGGACTCTTCTATTCATTTATTATGTGCGTGGATTATTAACACATGCACAACCAAACTTATCTTATTAAAATAATAACAATAATAAAAATAAAATTACCAGCATAATGTATTTTTCTATTATGCTATTTGAGACATTCTTGGAGAAAAATATAATAATAATAATACATATAATAAAAATATTTAAAATAATAAAACATTCCTTAACTAATACTAAAGCTATCTGAAATACCATTACATAAAATAAAGTTCTCTTCTTTTTTCTTTCCAAATGAAATGAAACGAAAGTTTATAAAAGTTTTTACATGACTTTCCTTGTCATGTTTTCAAATAGATAAGGAAAATAATTATACTGCACAAGACAAATATTAACACAGAATGGTACAATTCCTGCAGGAGAAAACAAAACAATATTATTTTTGTTGTATCCATATGAGCATATTCAATGTTTTTTAGTTATCAACTAATGAATTGCTACTGATGTTGTAAATAATGAATTTCCTTAATTAAACAATATATATTTCATAACACAAATAAAATAGAAGTTGGTACTTTATTCCTAGGATATATTTAACATTTAATTTCACAATCATAAAGCCATTCAGAAATATACATAGTTATTCAATTAATAATATTTATTGATATAAACTCATTGGTAATGTTAATGCAGCAATGTCACAATAACTTTATCCATTTATAATTTCATTCTTCCCACCAGTCTAGAAGAACAAATAATTATTAGAGTACATTTAATGACATATTTAATCTTATATTTTTCTTTTCCAAAGGTAAAAATATAAATAATTATGCTGCCACTATTCTAATATGTATGACAATAAAATTACATATTCCTTGTATATATTTTAAATTTTGAGTTTTATTTTATATTTGGCATGACATTGGTTCATTAAAGTTCTGAGAACGTTCAATGACAGTTCACATTTTTCACACTTATAAATAAAGCATGTGGCAATTGTTCCCTTCATAGTATAATTAAAGCTTAAAAGCTTAATTGTTATAAAATAAATAAATATTCTTTTATCCTTCCCTGTTAATTTTAAATTTAAATAAAACAATTTAACAGTCCTATTAAGCATTCCCATTTCTTAAATAATAATTTATCTTGAATAATAAAATATGACACTTACATGTACTTTAGTATAATGTTGGGACAATTTTAACGATCAGCTGGAGCAAAATTGATGTATCTTTTAGTGGTTTTTAAGGATAAATTTCACAAACAAATAATATACTTAAATTTTTAACGTGAACTCTGGAAAAGGAAAAATAATTTCACTATTAAACTTTGCTAAATAACTTAGTTATAGCTGTCTTTGGTTAGCTATAACTGCCCTCGTAAAAGTTTTAATAATTGACTCTGACTGACTGAAGTAATAATTGACTGACTACTTCGAAAGTAATAGTAGACTGCCCTTTTTAAAAGTAATAAGTATTCCTTTTATAAACTTTTTAATAATCATTACATCATATTGTTCTCTGCCAATTGTTTACGATAATGTAACATTACATCACCAGAAAAAAATCGCCCATCACTCCTCCCACTGGCAATCTTACTTAATTATGCAAAAACTTTAGGCAGTAAAAAAAAATAGAGATGAAATTAAAAATTATTTCGTCTTTTAAATAAATGGAAAAAAAAATATTGAACTAATAATTAAATGTTTTTAAAGCAGTAGAATAAAATTGATGATGATTGTTTTAATAAATAAAATATTTTACAGTATTTGTCATATCCACCAGTCCATAATTTATTGATTTATTTAAAATGTAATTAAGTTATATTTTTAATACTGTTATTGATATAATTAAATATTTGAATGTAATGTGGGGTATTTAATGGTTTAATGAATCATATGAATGAAAAATGAAGTTGGATAATGCATGAATATTCAGTAGTAATATGTTATAGGTATCACACTATACTGACTGAAATGACAATGTGAATGATGATGAGTGAAACATATTTTACTGTTTATGCTATAAATTTAAAATGTACAAAACAAATGGACTAGAAAATCATTCTAACAAAACTGAATACTGCTTTATAAGCAAATAAAATAAGTAAGCAACAACCCAAACTGCACTGATTATGCATATAACAAGCCACCCCCTATTCTATTGCTGATTATATTCCAAAACAAGATACTAAACATTTAAGAAATCTTTTAATTACCTACACTTATTATTGATTACAGTTTTAAGTCAAAATATTTTTTTTATTTTAAATTTCTTGTTATTTCATTTTTTTTAAAAGGATTATATCAGATATTACTGATATACTACCACACTACTACAATGACTATTTCTGGTGCCAAACCAGGTCACAATATATATATATATATATATATGTGACCTATTTGGCACCAGATAAGTTTATCTGTATATAAATAGTATTATCTCTTCATTATATATATATATATATATATATATATAAATGAAGAGATAATACTATTTATATACAGATAAACTTTAATCTTTGTTGTTACCAAGTATTTATCAATTATTACTAATTAAAATGCCTGAAGCAAAGCAAGGTTTACTTATAAACCTATAATAGCTCTTTTGTTGTCGGTCTTTTATATATATTGTAACAGTATAGAAAGTAGGGGTTATTATGGGTTGAAAGCAAACCACTCTTATCCCTGTTGATCAATAAAAAAACAAAAATAAAGGGAATAAATATAAAAATAAAATGAATTAACGTTGATAAGTAACAATGGATTATGAGATTAGCAAAAGTAAAAATACAATCTGCATCATCAGCATTACCCAAGAATGATCAATAGTCATCCATTATGTCTGGATTTTTTTAAAAAAAATCAGTAGCCACTGTCAGACAAAGGACATGATATCTTGTTATTTAAAAGAATCAAAATACTCATTCTATATAGTTTGAAATATCATTTCCATTCTAGGAAAGATTAACAAATGACCCCTATGCATCTTCGGGGTAATTTGTCCTTTATTATATCTTTATTTAAATGAATTTAAAACGAATGGGGAAGTATAGAGGTATTTATTATATCTATAAGATATTATGCATGGGAAAGAAAAAAGGTTATTAATAACTCCATGTGTGTAAAATAAATAAAAAATCAGATATATTAATCTTTAACTGAGGTTTGAAGTTTATATCTGTGCTAGAGAAAATCTCTAGTTTCGATAATGATTAGTAATAATCATTATTGTGTTTATCTGAAATGGTTAGCGTCATAGTTGCGAGTGGAGGAAATTTGACAATGGTAAACAAAAATGTAACACAACAACTATTTATATTAACTAAAGATGTACATTAAATGATCCTATAATTAGAAAAAATAATTTATAATTGCTATTGATACTACTAATGTATTCATCTTCATAATCATTACTAAAAGTGTTATTATTTATATTGCTTTGGTAAGTAATCCACTAGTCAGGACAAATAGCAAATGTGAGACAAATCATTTTGGATTTAATGTGTTACATGTCTTCAACTTCCATGATAAATTGGGAGATCCCTAAGTAATCCTGTCCTTATATATATTTTCTAAACTAAAACATTTTTCCTAAATCCAGTTTCAAAGGAGTTATTAATGATTATATTGTGTTAAGAAATTTTGGCAACCATAGATTTTCAGCTTACATGCACCTTCTTATCACTGTTTTCTTAATTCTCAGGGCTTAGACAAAAATAAAATAAAAAGGTAATTGAAACCAGAATTATTATGTTTGTAAATAAAAGGATAAAATGTGGCTACACAAACACTAATTTTATTATCATCTTTAGTATAATAAGATAACTGAACGCATAGAAAGCTTAAAGTAGAAGCCTTATTACCTATATATCACAAAAGGTATTTACAATTAATGAAATAAATATATAATATTTTAAAATTAGTATGGCTATGTGAAATAATTTAATAGTATTTGCTTCAAGGAAGAATTATTAAGGAATCATACAAAAAGTGTAATAAGTTTAATATTCAAGCACTTTTTGATTACATTCATTTATAAATATAATAAACCCATCCTTTTTAAATTCATAAGACAAATGACTACCAAGATGGAGATCATGCTGAACCAGCATTCATCAGTTGGACCAGATCATTATCTCATTGATATATTGTGATGATCACACATACTGTGATCATACATGTGTACATTTCATATATATATCGCATAATATTCAATGTAAGTTTTATATGTAAATTAATAAATAGAAAATTGAATAAGAAACTTAGGAAAGAAAATAAATTTATTTTAAGATAGTGTCAATTAAAAAATCATAATGGTGTAGTTGAGGAATGCAATTAAAAGCAGAATCAATTATAGTAATTAAATAAAGTGAAAGGAGGTAAGCAAACGAGATTCTTATCTTTCACCTTGCAAAGTCAACTTTTTAAAATTTAAGAATAGTAAAGTTAAGAAAATATTAAAACAGGATCATCGAAGTTAATGATCAAGTCTTGAAGGGAAAGTAAATAAAAAAGAGGTTAAATGATTGCAGAATTAACAGTCATAAAATTCAGCCGTAGTTATAAATAAAATAAATAGATTTATAAAAAATACAAAGATTGCCTTTTCAAACTACACATGTGAATGCATGAAATATATGTATGGCTATGTAAAGGAAAGAAAGAATGTATAAATAAATAAAAATATTTTATTAAAAGAGAAATGGAAAAGTAACCAAAAACCTATATTATGGAAGTAAATAAAAAAAGAAATAAAAACAAAAAGAAAATTTATGTATTTTATGAGAGAAAGTAAAATAAAGGTGTTAAATGTATTTAATGACATTCCAATGAACAATAAAAGAAGATAAGAAAAGAATTCTGGGACAATAGAGTAAAAAGTTGTGAAGGAAAGGAGCCATGTTTTAGTTCTTCTAGAGAGTCTGCTGAGCTGAAATACAGATCAATTTGCGAGCTGTTTTATATGAACAAAATGTACCAAGAATTTGAAGCATCAAGAATGCAGGGGTAAGGGCCTCAAAAGGATGCCAGTTGATCAATGCCCACCTCGGGTGTAATGTCATCTCACCCATGAAGTAACAGCAGATATAGCACATGCCTGATGGTTCACCTCCCCTGTCATTGAAGCCACAAAAATATGACAGAAGTAAGTTGCATGAAAGAATCCGAGCCGGATCCCAGGGACTACTATCTCTCCAAAGAAAGTGGAATAATCTACATCAGTGTTTCCCAACCTTTTTTGGCTCACATACCACTTAGTAGTACATCACGCTAAATTGTACCACTTCGTAAAAATGATTGTATTTCATGAAATTTGTTATTGTGAGTGTGTTATTTTATTTGCATTATAAATATTATAGGGTGACCATATCTATTCACATCACATAATGAGACAAATTACATTGAAACACGCCTAAACATCATGCCGGATTATAAACTCACTGTAACATATTTATATGTATGTGTTTGTTCAAAGTTTCATATTTTTTCCAAAATAATTTATTAAAGATTACATTAAAGGTTATTTGTTACATATTTTGTTCAAATTGTTTTTTCATTCCTTCATTTGGTTTTCCCGAATTTGAGACTGTTTTCTCTTTTTTGGAGCATCTTGCTATTGGTTGGGCCATGGAGAGGATAAATCCAGCATGTCCCAAGTCATGGTAAAAATAACCTCAGGGGTTATCAGGCTATCTCTTGTTCTTGTTTTCTTTATATTGTTCTGCATGAAGTTAATAGGATTAAAATTTTGATGATTAAATACTAGCTTATATATAGTAATCCACAATAGATGATCAAGAATTAATGGAAGTCTAAATTCTGGGTATGATCCTTTTCTGATACATACTTTCAAATTAAATAATTTATATTGATTTGCCTTGATCCGACTCATTATTTATCTACTATTTTGTCATATTTCGTTTACTAATAAATGGTTTTAATAAAAACACAAAATTATAAAAAAACAATTAATATATTTTCTTATCATAATCAAATATTTTTATAAAATAAATTTCATGAGATCCTTGTGCTTATTTCGACCAACATATTTTTTTTGAAATTTGGTTCAAAAGATGCATTCAATCTGTTTTGATGCTTATTTTTTAAAAAAATATATGAAGAAAAAGCACTTCCTACTAATTCCGTACTAGTAAACGGTAATAATAATTTAAGAGCTTTCTCAGAAAGTTGTTCATATTTTTTAATGTTTAACCAAAAATTAATTAGATTGAGTCGTTTGAATTCTACTTGTACAGTTCTGTCACATGATAATTCTATTAAATTTTCTTTATCCTTTATTGATAATGATGTAGTTTTTTTTAAATTTTTTGCATAGAAGGGGTTTGAAATTTATCATTTGTGTTTTCGGTTTTGGAAAATATTCCATGAAAGACAATTTTAATCCTGTTAAATGTGCTATTATATTTTCTCGTATATCTTGAGACAGACTAACCTTATTTTCAAACAAAAAAATATGTAGAGTTTCGAATACTTCCGATTGATTGTTTTTGATACACTGTTTCCAAAAATCTAATTTCTTAATCATACCTTCAATTTTATCATTAACATTAAAGATCGTTATCGACTGTACATATTAACAACTTTACTGTATAATATTTTTAATTAAAATAATTTTTATGAATTATAGAAAAAAACAATTATATGATATTTTTATGATTTAATTTTTTTTTTATGTCCGCCATTATTGATTATTTTTCCTGTACCACCAACCAGCAACTCGCATACCACCAGTGGTACACGTACCACAGGTTGGGAAACACTGATCTACATGATGGTTAACCATTTATTCACCAATGTCCAGAAAAACCTAGGTAATTAAACTTTAAATATATATCATGTGTGCACACACTTTCTTAAAATGGCCAAAAGAAATTATAATGTGAAATTGCAAATGCAAATCTGAATGAATAAAATAATCAGTAGGTTTTCTATAACAAATAATACATGGAGAAAAGGACTATAAGATCTAGAATATCTACATATAAATTAAGAACAATTATTATTTAGTGTGAATGGTTAGGTGAAATGTAATCGGTATTATTCTAATGATTTCTTATTTAAGTTTTAATATTATGTCTTAAGTATGTATTGAATGTATTGTATTAAACAGTATTTATTTATGGATAGCTCTTTATGTCTCATCTTTCTTTCTCCACCATAATAATTACAATGATAGACCTGTAGGTTTTATCAAATACTAAGTAGCCATTTATTCTAGTAAAAGGTACATGTGTTAATCTAGTACAGTAATATTACATCTCGAAAATTTTATAAATATTTCAAGTGCTGGATTGTTTTTTGAATCATTCTTATGAATAAAGTATCCAGCAGCCAAGGAGCATCTGATCAGAAAAAATAATACTGGAATATTACATTTGTAATCTCAGTGTTAGATCAGGAATATAGAATTAAATAATTAGTCTATATTTGCTTCTTGCTTGATGTGACAGCTGTGTCGAGTAAAAGTTTAAAGTTAGAAACTTTGTTTTATTACGCGACTAAAAGTTAAAAATCTGTTACATTTGGGGGCCAGTCTGGGATTGATCTGCTATACAATTATTAGTCACGTGTCGGATAGAATTTTGTTGAAAAAAAATGTTTATATACAAATTAATTTCAATAAATTAACTTGGGGAGAAGCGAGGACGAGAGGGAGAGTTTTTTTTTTTGCTTTATAGTTCGCTATCTATGTTTCAAAGTCATATGTGTAGAAGAAAAGAGAAAGGAAGGGAATAAATTAACTGTGTGAAAATCTCTTGAAACTTTTTTTTGGTTATATTTACAGTTAAGAAAAAAAAGAAAAATTATTTGGATGTCTGTATACTTATAACAACCGAATGTATATATTATCTCTACGTAATTGCGGTCAAATAAAGAGAAATGTATTGAAATCTAATATAAATTGGGAATAGATTTTTAGAAAAAAAAAATATCAATAAATCCTAAATATAGTGAAATAGAATATATTATCAAACCAAATAAACTATATACATGCATTATTGTAAGGTATTGTAATAGAATAAATTTATCGAGAAATATATACGTAATAGAATAGAGGGTAATAGTCAGGAAACTAGACATATCAGGGAGAGGAAACGAATCTAAGGCATGTAGGCGAAGAACATGAGCAGGTGTGGTTGGGATTAACTGGCATACCAAACATTAATCATAAAAGAAAGTAATTAAATTAGCAAATAGAAATAAAAGGGTAAAGGACAAAAGAGAATCAGTATAGTTGAAATATATAATAAGGATTACTTCATAAACATAAAAGGAGATTCATGCACATAAGAGCAAAAACAAAAACGGATGTCCAAAGTGACAAAGAAGGAAGTATTAGTAGTAAAAAACAAGCCAAACAAACTGAAGATTTTAGTAATGATAGGGAAATGGAAGATAATAACGAATACTAAAAAGGATGTAATGTAGAAGGCAATGACGTGATGAGTATGTTAAAAGATATTAAAAAATCAGCAATGACTTTCCAAAGAATTAAAAGAAAGAGAAAAGCAAAGGGAAGAATCAGATAAGAAAATGATGGAAGAATTATGTGAACAACTAAGTAAAAGCTTCAAACAAAAAATTGAAGAATTAAATAAAAATTTGAAGCAAACCTCATGTCAAATGGCAATCGCAAACAAAACGTTGGATAGCCAGGTTGTGTTACCTGAGAAATTTGAGCAATGAATTATGGAAGAGTGGGATAATATAGCACAGTGGGTCAGCATGGAAGTAAATGAAAGTGTAGCCAATGTAGAAAATAAACTGGAAACAATGTGTCATGAAGTAGAGCAATTTAAATTAGAGCAAGGGGATGAAATTGAGGTGATAAAAGATGAAACAAAAGGGTTATAGAAAATCTACAACTGGACATAAATCAGTTAGCAGTAGCAATAGAGAAAATAGAGTCAAAAGTAGCTGAGAGGGAGAATAAGATAAAAAATATAATAGAGACGACCAAAGCTAACAGTAAAGAACAAAAAAGCACAAGTGAATGTGTGCAAGCAAATAGTGGAAATAATAATAATGTGGAGCAAATGCTTATAGGCACAGAAAGAAAAACAGTCATACAAGTCTCCAAATAATGTGTTCAACAGCACTAGGCTGAATTATAAGTCTGAACATCGAAGATTCAAGCCCTTTCCTAAAGATCCGATTGTAAATGTGGGTCCATCTAACCCTCATCGGAATTACTGGGAAGGAAATAAGAAGAAAATATTTTCTGATAGAAATAAAGTGTCCTGACCAATGAAGTGATATTCGGATGGAAATTATCCAAAAGGACACAGAGACTTTAATAGACATAGGGATAGCAGTCCATTGCTCAGCACCAGTGGATATATGTTGAACAAAAGGAGTAATAAAGAACCTCCAGATAAAAACTCATCTAAAAGAAATCTAACACAACAGATCTGTCAACTTGAACAAATATTAACAGCCCTGGATTTCAAGAATGGAGAATGACTTATAAAATGTAATAAAAAAACAAACAAACAAACAACAAGGCAGGAAAAATAAAATACAATAATAACTGAAGTTTACTATGTCTATATCAACCATTAGTATAATAAAACCCTTCTCATAAGACTGCCATTGTGATAGCCAAAAGAATTTAAATTTTAATGTATGATCTGTAAGTCTGCAAATGCATCTAGAAATAATAAATAAATGGAAAAAAGGAAATAGGATGGAACAATAAACATCCAAGCTTATTAAATGGATAATTGATACATAATAAAATAAATAAATAATAGTTGTAAAGTTAAGTGTTAAGTGTCAAGGCTATATGGTTGAGGTTCTGGATGGAGGCATTTGTGTGTGTGTAGGGATTATGTATGGATTGAATCTGAGCTGGGTTAAGCCATCTCTGCATATGATGTAAATGTGCAGGTGAGTATGTGCATTACGTTTTAAATAATGTAGCATCATTAAAAATCCTGGGCTCATTATCTTTGTGGGACAAAAAATTTTCCCACTTTATTAGGAATTTCATATTAGGAATCACATTGAGAATAAAAATATAAAGAATGAAGAATTTCATGTTTTTATTAAGTTGAACAAACAGTAGAAATGTCATGCCTTTCACAAATTTTGAAACCTATATGAATGTCAGTGTGTGTTAAAGTCTTCCGTAGGTATTAAAGTGGTTTGATTAGCGCAGATCGATTGGATTGAATATGTATAGCTGTTGCCTAGTTGTCTCTCCATGACTATCTCACCAAAGAAATTTAAATATTAAGAATTAAAATGACCTTCACATCAAAGTTCACTAGATTTTAATTCTTGAAAATTAGGGAGTGGTGTAATGTGATGATCACACATGTGTACATTTCATATATATATCACATAATATTCAATGTAAGCTTTATATGTAAATTAATAAATAAAAAATTGAATAAGAAATGTAGGAAAGAAAATAAATTTATTTTAAGATAGTGTCAATTAAAAAATCATAATGGTGTAGTTGAGGAATGCAATTAAAAGCAGAATCAATTATAGTAATTAAATAAAGTGAAAGGAGGTAAGCAAACGAGATTCTTATCTTTCACTTTTACAAAGTCAACTTTTTAAAATTTAAGAATAGTAAAGTTAAGGAAATATTAAAACAGGATCCTCGAAGTTGATGATTAAGTCTTGAAGGGAAAGTAAATAAAAAAGGGGTTAAATGATTGTAGAATTAACAGTCATAAAATTCAGTCGTAGTTATAAATAAAATAAATAGATTTATAAAAAAAGATAAAGATCATCTCTTCAAATTACACGTGAACACATGAAATATATGTATGGCTATGTAAAAAAAAGAAAGAATGTATAAATAAATAATTTTATTAAAAGAGAAATGGAAAAGTAACCAAAAACAGACATTATGGAAGTAAATAAAAAAGAAATAAAAACAAAAAGAAAATTTATGTATTTTATGAGAGAAAGTAAAATAAAGGTGTGAAATGTATTTAATGACATTCCAATGAACAATAAAAGAAGACAAGAAATAGATTCTGGGACAATAGAGTAAGAAGTTGTAAAGGAAAGGAGCCATGTTTTAGTTCTTCTAGAGAGTCTGCTGAGCTGAAATACAGATCAATTTGAGACCTGTTTTATATGAACAAAATGTACCAAGAATTTGAAGCATCAAGAATGCAGGGGTAAGGACCTCAAATGGACCCAGTTGATCCATGCCTGCCTCGGGTGTAATGTCATCTCTCCCATGAAGTAACAGCAGACATAGCGCCTGCCTGATGGTTCACCTCCCCTGTCATTGAAGCCACAAAGAATACGACAGAAGTAAGCTGCATGAAAGTATCTGAGCCGGGTCCCAAGGTCTACCATTTCTCCAAAGGAAGTGGAATAATCCACATGATGGTTAACCATTTATTCGTCATCGTCCAGAAAAACCTAGGTAATTAAACTTTAAATATATATCACGTGTGCACACACTTTCTTAAAATGGCCAAAAGAAATTATAATGCAATTGCAAATGTAAATCTGAATGAATCAAATAATCAGTAGGTTTTCTATAACAAATAATATGTGGAGAAAAGGACTCTAAGATCTAGAATATCTACATATAAATTAAGAACAATTATTATTTAGTGTGAATGGTTAGATGAAATGTAATTGGTATTATTCTAATGATTTCTTATTTATGTTTTAATATTATGTCTTAAGTATGTGTGGAATGTATTGTATTAAACAGTATTTATTTATGAATAGCTCTTTACATCTTGTCTTTCTTTCTTCACCGTACTAATTAGAATGATATATCTGTAGGGTTTATTAAATACTAAGTAGCCATTTATTCTAGTAAAAGGTACATGTGTTAATCTAGTACAATAATATTAAATCTCAAAAATTTTATAAATATTTCAAGCGCTGGATTGTTTCTTTGAATCATTCTTATGAATACAGTATCCAGCAGCCAAGGAGTGTCTGATTGGGAAATGTAATACTGGAATATCATATTTGTAATCTCAATGTTCGGTCAAGAATATAGACTTAAATATTTAGTCTATATTTGCTTCTTCTTGACGTGACAGTTGTGTCGAGTAAAAGTTTAAAGTTAGAAACTTTGTTTTATTACGCGACTAAAAGTTAGAAATCTGTTACATTATATATATATATATATATATATATATTTGCATATAATATATATATATATATATATTATATGCAAAGTATTTATCTAAAAGTAAATTGTTACATTTTCATTTACCACTAACAACTTCCTTTCACTCACAACTCTGATGCCATCCATTTCAGATAAATACAATAATGATTATTACTAATCATTTTCGAAACTAGAGATTATCTCTAGTACAGATATAAAATTTAAACTTCAGTTATAGATTAATATAGCTTATTTTTTTAATTTACACAAAAGAATGGGGAAGTATGTTGGTGTTTATTATATCTATAAAAATATTACACAAGGGACAGAGAAAGGTGAATAACTCCATCTTTGTGTTAATTTAAAAAATGAGATATATTAATCTTTAACTGAAGTTTAAACTTTATATCTGTTTTAGAGATAATTTCTAGTTTCGAAAATGATTAGTAATAATCATTATTGTATTTATCTGAAATGGATGGCTTCAAAGTTGTGAGGGGAGAGAATTTGACAGTGGTAAATAGAAAGTGTATTTACATTCATTTAATATGCTTTAAAAATGTGTAAAAGACGTGATTAATTGGATGATGTTAATAGAATTTCTTAAGCAATGAATAAGTACTGGTGAAATGTCTAATGACAATTATTTTCATCTATTTATTGTAGACTTTATTGTTATTGTCATTAAAGAAATATAAATTGTTTGGTAAATAAAATATATTGAATGATTGCGTTATGTATACTAGTGATGATAACAATATAATTTAGTACATCTGAAAAAAGGTAATTTATTATAGAAGACACAATAACTAAATATTACATGTTTGGCTTACATTTGGGATCTGTCATGAGGATAATACTTCCGTTTAAACTTGCAGGAGCATCATTAAAAATTGCGGCCATTGTGCCTGGTGCTAAAAGCATAAACAAATGTTAAAACATATAACTAAATAATATTTTAAATACAAAGTATGTTAATAAATTAAATATACTAAAAGTTATTTCTAAGGCATTTTAATAATTTTCTTAAAAATATGCAAAATGACACTTGATATTAAGTGAGTGGTTACTTCTTCATATTTATTTTATTATGGGCTGTCATTTCTTTATGTGATTGATATAAAAACATATGAATTTACACATATATTTAGTGTTAATAGCCTTGGACTTCTTTTTTATAATTGTCATATATTTTTTTTTATAAATACAATTTTCATCAAATTTTATTTATGTTAATTTTGAGAGCTGATATTTAACTTTTAATATCTATTTTTATTACTAAAGTTACGATTATTAAAATTCACATATATTGTTACAACTTATTTCTATGGAAATAAAAAATAAGGAATCTTTTGTAGGAATGTTCAAACAAAAAAAAACGATCTTCTTTTAATTTAAAAAAAAAAAAAGAACAGCAATTTTTAATCAGTTAATTTTAAATATTGTCTTGATAAAACTAAAACTGTCCATATGTTAGTAGTATTGTCAAAAGTTTTTTTTTTTCAATATACTATATATATAATATTTTTGTTAATTTAAATTAAGTGCTGATTTAAAAATGGAATATGTGTTAAGAAATAACTTAGCATTTATAAGGTAAAATTAAATTGAGTGTTGATTTTAAATAATATTCGCAGCTAAAACTTTGGCACTATTAAGTTTATCTCATAATATTGTTAACAAGAAAATTACTCAATTAATCTTCACAATTTAAAATATCAAATTAGAAAGTATTTCAATTCATAATAGCATGCCTAGAGTGATGTGAAATCTCTTGCAGAATAGCATATAAATGGCCAGATAGAAACTATTATATTAGTTGATATGTATATTAAAAACAGAAGAACTCTTTACAAAAATATATTATCTTAATACATTTATTGTTTTCTAATTATTGTTCAACAGTTACAATAAATATACTAAATAGGAAATACATAAGTAGGGCCAAGGTCTATAAGATCCTAAGGATAGGTTGGTTTTGGTTGTTGTTGAGTTCATTATATGTTTATCTTGTACATAGGTCCCAGTTTGTCTTAATGTGGTGTTCATGAGTTTGTTCTATGGAGAGCTTCTAGGGTGGTTGTGGGACATGGAACAGGTTCCGTGTGACCTTCTATCTATTTTTGGTGGATAGCATTTGGTCTCTATTCTTCATTTTTAAATGTTTTTGAGTAAAGAAGGTGTTTTCATCTAGGTTGGGTAAAGTGAATATCTTCATACATCTGACTGTCCATAGAGTGTATGTTAGATATAGGGACAGTCTGACCACTGCAATTGGTTGGTGTTTAGGCAGTTTTTTAAGAATATTATTTGGTAGTAGTAAATTTTGGTATTTATATATAATGTTTCTTAAGTTACTTAATTTGAGGCAGGCAAAAATCATATGTTAAACATTCCCTCTTGTCTATGGCATATGTTACTAATTGGGTTAACTTTTGTGATATGTCATTTGTAATAGAGAAAGGCATTTATCAGCATTGCATTTGTGTGTATCTTTATCAGAACATCTAGGAATTTTGTCTCCATGTTCCAATATCTGAAACATAAAAAGTCAGTCTTTTTTTTACTAGTAATCCCTAGTATTGGGTCATTCTGCATTAGTGTTAGGGTGGGTGAGGTCATAAATTTTCCATATCTTGCAATTTTTTGAAAGTTTTCCCTATTAATATTTATGTATTTTTGCAAGTGCTTGATGAGTTTGTCAAAACAATCTGTTTTGCTGGAGAGAAGCTATCAGTTAAGGGAATGGATGGATAACAGTGTTGTATGTCATATTTTTCAATTAGGTTATATATCAAGCTGTGTCTTTTGAATGAAGAAGGCATGGATGGAGTGCATAAACATTTCATTGAGCTTCCTGGGCTTTTGCATTTTCTAAATACTGATTAGTGCTATTTTTTACCCCAGAATAATCTGGCACAAAGAGTGTTGATTCTTTTTATGAATGTATTTGTAATTTTGATAATGGGAATGTAGTAATTGATCTTGTTCATGATTTTGATGTTCTGTAAAGCTACCTTGCCCTGAAGTGAGAGGTAAACTGTGGAGAGTTTATCTGTAATTTTAATATCATGGATTATATTGTTTTGGATTTCTTTTGACATGGCGGTTGGAGATTTGTGTATTGCAAAGCCCAATATGTTTTGACATTGAGCTGTAAATTTGTATTCATATTCTTCCTGGAGCTGATTTTCCACACAGCAAATTTCTGGTGATTTATGCTTAGACCACATTTGGATGTGTATTTATCTAGTATTCTCAAGAGTGTGTTGAGGTGTTTTGCTGATGGCAAGACCATCAAGATGTCGTCCATGTAGGTGAAAGCCTTGACATGTTTTTGAAGTTTTGTGATGAACACTCTTTGCAGTTGCAATTCTAGCTCCTGAAGCAGAGGGTTTAGGTAAGTAATAAACAGAATGGCACTGAGGGGAGAACTTTGGGGAATGGAAAAATCAGGTCTAAATCCTTGTGTTGTGTTTCAATTGAAACTAATGTGTATTATTATATTACTTAGTAGGTTTTCAAGGATGAGTATTATTTCTCTTGATATTGAGTGGTAATCCAATAGGTCTAAGAGTTTGTTGACCCTGACATTGTCAATGGTTTTATTTTTCTTTGAATTAAGTGTTAAGCTAATGCAATAAATAATATTGAATAAATAAACTAAAAATAATAATTTTGAAAATTGAGAAGTGTTAATATAAGGTAAGTTCTGATCCTTTTATCTTATATATATATATATATATATATATATATATATATATATATATATATATATATATATATATATATATATATATATATATATATATATATATATATATATATATATATATATATATATATATATATATATATATATATTACTTCAGAATAAATTTATTATATCAATTTACTAAAAAAAATTGAATTTAATTAAAGTAAGATGAAAATATTTAATGCCTTAAATTGTACTAAATGAATTTAAAACAGTTAAATAAAGCTAAACGTATAATTTGTATATGATTGAGAAATCTGGCCATAATAAAATAGTGTAGTAATGAATCTTTAAAATATATATTAAAAATTGAATTTTAACAGCAATAACATATAATTAAATAAATATTACATTTTACAGTATAAATTATATTTAATAATTATATTTAATATTATATGTTTTAAAAGTAGTCTTTGTGGTAGAGAAATGTATATTTGATTTTATGTTATCAAAATTATTATTCTAAATTATATTATATTATTTCTTTAATATAATAATTGTTGCAATTAAATATTTAATTTTCCCAGACAGAATTTGATACAGTAAGTCTAAGTTGTAAGTCATGTGACATGTAAACATTCATACATGTGTGCTTAGTAGTGTTTTTGTTAATAAAGCTTCTAAAAATTACTTTAAAATTATACTAATAGAATTGAAAATATTTATTTCTCACAAGATAAAATATTAAAATTAGTTATCATAAAATGTTTAAATAGTTTTAAGAAACGACTGCTGTTAGCAAAAATTAAATATTTTGTTTTAAAGAAAAATAGATGCATTAAAAATTAAAGGTGGGAGAAATTGATAAAACATTTTTTTAAAATTTATTTTAAAATGTTTCATTATTTTTAATAAAGTTTAAAATTGATTTAAAATTAATATTTTTAAGTAATATTTTAAAAAAGAATGAATCTTTATTTTATTTTTGATTTTAATTGTGTAATATCAAAGTTATATGTAAATTTAGCAATCAGTGAAAGTTTAATCCATCAATCTGATGTCTGATTTATTTGGGTATAAATACAGATGCTCAATCATTTTCAGGGTGCTTTTGTTAAAAATTTGCTTGTGTTAAAAAAAATCTGCTGTCAATTTAATTTGCATTAAATTAGTCAATTTAGTGCTATAATAGCTTTCTAATAATTGACTTTAAACCAAAAAGTGTATTAATTGAATTATTTTAGCAAAGAGAATATTATAAATAAATTATAAATTTATTATCTAAATTATGCATTGTTAGGCAGCTAAATTCCCTTAATGGACTTTTTGTCAAAATTTAATTAAACATTGCATAAAATATGGAGTACTGAAAAAGAATACCTACCTGTATAAAGGAATTTTGAAAGTAAAAGTTGTAATTAAAAATATAATATTAATAATTTTAATGGGAAGAATTATTTTATGAGCTAAATTTATATACTAGTAATTATGTGAAGAGCTGAACAGGAAAATTGCTAGGAAATTTAAAATAGTAATGCATTTTTTGGAAGATAGTCATATTGTAAATGTAAAAATAATATGATAAAACTTTAAATCTTTCAATTAGGTGAAAGTAAATATTATTTTAAGGTAAAAATGCAGAAAATGTTTGCCTTTTTGAAAAAAACAGTATTAGTAATTTATTTTAAACTGTCATAAAAATGGTAAACTGAAGACAGTTATTCAAAGGCCATACATAATAAGTCTATATTATCTTAAACAACTGTATATCAGAAATACAATTACAAAAAAAAACTGATAATAGGAAACTAATAATGGAAAAGAAAAGTATCCTTGGATAAGTAATAATGAATATCCTGACAATAAAACCTTATATATGATAAAATTATGAGTAATAAGTAATTATTAATTCCTGGAAATATTTTTCAAAATGCACAAGAATCATAACCGGATGTCCAAATTCATATCACCATGTCAAGACACTGTAAGCCAGTGTAGGATCTGTAAGCCAGTGTAGGATCCTAAGGAAGAAAAAACTTTGAAGTGTTCTTTTTTAAATATCATAAGTTTAAATTAGTTCAATAATCCCTGTTCTGAATAATAGAGACAAGGAACTATTGTTTTTACAAACTTTTCAGAATGGATCAGTGATTATTTTTATCAATAATTTCAGATTTTTAAATGTCATCTTTCTTTTTTTCCTTTTTTTTACTTTCGTTTATTATGTTTGGATGGAATCTATGGAGCATGAATCATTTTCAAGAAAAATACTTTTTTCATCATCAAGCATTCAAACAAAATCATAGCAACAAGTGTTGAGTGTTTCAATTGCTCATAAATAGTTGGTAAAGAAATCCAGAGGAACTAAAAACATTTTTTTAAAAAAACATTCATCATTGAAATTTATATGTAGATATGTGTTTGACTTATTTTTAAAACTAACATAATATTAATTTTATTTATTTATAATTGTAATAGGGTAGGTACATAAAAATTAATTATTTACTAATAATATTGTAATTTTGTTATTAAAATATATTTAACAATTTTAAGGATTTAATATATTAAGTGTGATAGTATGGAATGAATGTTATATTATGTAATGTTTATTTTGATTATGATGTATTATGTAATGTTATAGTATAAATGTATATGTATGTGTGACTACATTGTACACACATAAAACTTATAGAAGTCAGAATTTATTTATTATAAAAATATGTATACTTTTATTCCATATTCCTGGTATAATACAACTTAATAATGAATAATTGTATGATTTTTTTGTAAAGAAATTTATTATTTCTTAAAGGTTTAAAATATTGATAATAGTCATTTGTATTTTTTTCAAGAATATTTGATAAGAAAGTAAAATAATATTTTCTTGTTGATCAGTTGAGATCGTTATCTTTATAAGTGAATTTTATTTGCTATTTTGAAAATGTTGTCAGAATTATTGACGATGTAGATTGATAAGTCTATAAGAAAATTTGTAAAGGGTAATGACTTGGAAGTAATTTAAACATGAAACCAAAAAGGTGATTTTTAATGTAGGTTTTTGTTAAGGGAACAGGAATAATCTTTATGATCTTAATAATTATGCAGGTACAGATAACAAAGCCATGTAGCTTGTTTATTTTCTGTGGGCAGTGTTTAACTCTTATATTGAATATTCATGTTCTAAAAAGCTGAAGAAATAGCTTGAATATTATTATTTGTAGTGGAGGTTATTAGACAGATATGTCATTCCTCAATTTATCTATACACTGTACCATGATGACTATCTGATATATGTACTATTGACTAGTTTGTCCCTATTCCTACACATCTAATCGCTATCATGATTTTGTAAGTATTACATTGTACATAGTTGTATTTAATGGAAAATGATAGATATTTTTAGAGTTTAAGGATCATTATTGGCAAGAGATAAAATAGGTCTGTGTACTTTGGAGGATGATAAGAATAAATACAAATGGAGTTGAGAATCAAACAGAATTAAAAATAAAGAATCATAAAATATATTCTACATTATTTATTTTTAATAAAATATAATTTATGAAAGTTTGTAAATGATAAATGAGGTTATTCATAAATTTCGAATAACTTTATGTATTTTAAAACTTATAGGTATTGCATATTTTTCAATGGATAGTGTATTAACCCTTTTCCCGCCTCTTACGAAGCTCCTTGTAGACATCTGACATCACTCTAACTCTGTCAGTTCTTATGCTAAAAAATCCGTTTGATAGGTTTTGAATAGGTTTTTAAAAGTTCTGTAAGATGGTGCCCTCTTCCGAATTATTTTACAAGTAAAAAATAAAAAAAAAC
Organism: Epiperipatus broadwayi; assembly: GCA_028023455.1. Classification (NCBI taxonomy): domain Eukaryota; kingdom Metazoa; phylum Onychophora; class Udeonychophora; order Euonychophora; family Peripatidae; genus Epiperipatus; species Epiperipatus broadwayi. Next base: position 15,373,524 of record JAQFVV010012397.1, on the reverse strand, counting down.
GCATTTAAACCTAAACAAAGAAAGAACATCAGTTGTAATTGGTTGTTAGTGAGCTCTCAGCCGAAAAAGACATTCTGATTGGCTGGAAAGAACAAAGAAACCGCCTGATCAAAGAAAATAAAGAAAAACGCTGAGATTTTCATTTTGAATGCAATTTTAAGTATTAAAAAAATATAATTTCAGAAATTAAACTAGTTTTTTAAAAAATATACTAAAAAAACAAAATTATTTTCGAAAAATATTGAAGATTTTAGTAAAAATATTAAAGAAATATTTAAAAGAAATATTTACTTTTCTATAACGTAAAAGTTGACCTTTTTGTTTATATTATAGCTTTTATGTTGCCGAAATTGAATATTTTTAGAATAAATAAATAGCAATTTATTTTTGAAAGAACTTTCATTCTCTTCATAACCTGAAAAATTAGTAATATACTTTTTATAAACGTATCTGAGTTGAATTTAATATTATAGGTGAATATGTTTTAACAATAGGCTTTGTCTTCAGTTTGTGAGTTGGCCAATTAAAAGATTTGATTTTTACCTCATACAACCAATAATATAATTAGCGGTTAAAAGATTAAAACAGAACAGTATAGGATAAAGCAAAGCGATATTTCTTAGTTATTATTTAATGATAAAGAAATACATCAACACTTACAGCTTTTTCATATTAGATCAATACTAAGTAAAAGATATTATGTATAACAATTATATTATCGATTGTGTCCACTCGCTTTGATAATGAACCAAAATAAATATATTTTGTTTAATAATAATAATATTATTTTGATGAACTATTTTTAGTGATTAAGAATAAATTAAGAGATGCATAGTAGTAGTAGTATTTTTTGTATTTTATGTTTTGTGCTTCATAAATGATGTATGTTTAAAAGAAGCATATTGTAGTGACATTTAATGGTAAATAATATTAAAAAGGTTATGTAGATTAATTATTATCATTATTATTAGAATTCAGATGACTATGTAAAATAGATTAATTATTTTAAAAGTAAGAGGGAATACTTAATGTTTATATTTTATTTTATTACTTTATTTTGAGAAAACTGGAAATTATAATGATGCAAGATTTATTTAGAATTGTAAATATTATAAATAAATTATTTGTTAATTTTATTGTAATAAACTTTGTTAAACTTGTTTTTTTTATAAATTTGTGTGTTGAGCTAATCTATTTCCACATTGCAAAGCACTTGATCACAGAAGGTTTGAACCAAAACATAATATTTGCATAATAAAAAATAAATTATTATTTAAGAATTATAATATATTTTAAGATTATTTATTAAGAAAATACATTTACATTATCATTGTGATCATAAGTTAATTGTTATAATATTACACAGAGTTATAATGCTACCCATTGCCACACATATATTTTTTTCAGATTATAAGATATTACCACATATTTATTTACGATATTATATGAAAGATAAAAGATTATGTTATAATATTTCCTTATGGTTATTATTGTTGATAAGAATTATAATAGGGGAAGATAGATAAGATTAAATCATACAATGAATATTGTTATTATTATTTATTATTATTGTTATTAACTAGGTGTAGTTGAAAATGATATTAAACCCCTTATCATGCTTGACTACAGTAATTTTGATTTACTGAAGTTAGTTTAAAAACCTGATATTATTATAGCTATATTATTTTAAATAAAAAGATTAAGATTTATTTATTAGTTTTATCATAATTAATTAATTATTATTGAAGTCGTAAGAATGCTATAGATTTATTATTTGAGATAGTAATAGGAGGAGTAGTGTTCTTATGCCGTTGAGGTAGTATCCTGTGGGATATTGGCTCAATGGAATTCTTTATTACCACTTGTATCTCACTTCCTAGTCTCATGATTTAATAATAATATATATATATATATATATATATATATATATATATATATATATATATATATATATATATATATATATATATATATATATATATATATATATTATAAAGATCAGGAGTGATCAGCGAGTCTTACTGTATCTGTGCTACAGGGTGCTACCATGCTATTTGAGCCTGAAAAATTTAAAGAGTAGGCAGATACGTGCTGTTAAGATCTAACTTTTATCTATATATTTTATTACAACCGTAAGCCCATGCCACTAGCTCATGGAGATGCAGAGATTTAATATAAAACTTGTTTAAAAGAAATATATTAATATTTTTAAAAAAATGAAATAAGCAATTGCCAGTAATTAACACACAAACATTTATTAATGCACATATAAATAAAATTGAGGAATAATATTTATTATTTTAGATAGGTTATTAATTTTTAAATTTAAATTTTTATTTTAAACAATCTGCACAGATGAATTTAATAATATTTCATTAGAGTGTTGAGTATGAATAAACTACATAGATTGCATTTGAAAAGAAAATATTCTATCTCTTATTTAACACTTAGGCCAAAGTTTGCATATATCGATGTATTCAATGCAGCATGAATATGATGGCACAATAGCATACTGTCAGGAATGCACATCTAGACAGCATGGTTATAGAAGACATTATCTCTCATCCAGTACAGGAATGGTATATCTGTCTGACAAGAAGAACAATAAAAAAATCCATAGGAAGGAACTGTGTTTTCTGTCTTACTATCCCTTTCCATAGGCTAAAGGGATGATCCAAGGAGCAGAGAATGCCATCTGCTTCTGATGGTCAGTGAGAAATGGGACTTATTTTGCCAAGTGTGGTGTATCATATGATCATGCATGTAGTGGATCTCATGCTACATTTACTAATTACACCAATATTTCCAATCAATTAACCCAATTTAACTATGAAACAAATAATGTAAGATTAACCTTTTAATTAATTAATATAACTTTACAAAACTATGCAGCCATTCATGCCTGACTTAAATTTAACATTTATATAATTTACTCAATAAATATTAATAATAATAAAAATGGAAATAATTCAATTTGCAAACTCAAATATATAAAATTAAACATTAATAATTGATTTTGAAATCTTAAAAGTCAGACAAAGTTCATTTTAAAATTAGGTTCAGTTGAAATTAAAATCTTGTCAAATCTACTTTTTTAAAATTTCACAGTTCATATTTTACAGTAGAGACGTCCCGATTCCTGATGCCAATTCCCATGAAGTCTTTATTGAAGACTGGTCTGTTATTCTGGAGATGGTCTTAGATGGTTTAATCCTGGTACTATTTAATTTCAGTACCCATATTATTCAGGGTCTGCAACAATACCATTCATAATTCAACAGTCATTTCATTTTAAATAAGTGAGAGAGGGTGACAAATGCGTCTTATCACCCTTGTCAAAAAAAAAAAAATCAAGCTGGAACTGTTCTTAATTTGGATATTTTTCTTTTTATAGTAATCCTACGGATTGATTGGACATAATTTCCTGTTCTAAGACTAACAATCTCCCATTGTATGTTAAGATATTTACCCCTAAGTATGTGCCTACATATCACACATCCAGTTTATTAAACCATCATTCTCTTGTGTTTTTTTCAGTTCATGGTCTGCTATTTCAACCTCTAAAATAATAATAGTACTAAGGTTATATACTTGGTGAATAAGTAACAATACAGATTGAGAAAAGATTGTTATAATTCTGGAGTTTGATAAGCAAAACAAAATTAATACTTTTATATTTCACATAAGAAAAAATCATTTTTGTTTATACATTCGCACATGTAAACACACCCTGCCCTCTGGATGCTAAATACCTTATTATACCTTTCATACTGGGATATTGAGCATATTTGTTTATTTAAATGATTAATAATCTTTAATCTTAACCTAATTATTAAATAACTATTAATATAACACTTGAATTAATTCCTTATTAATTGATTTAGCCCCCCCCCCCCCATTGTACTAACAACTCATAGAGTAAAATGTATAAATACCACCATTAGGAACAAGTTCTCTTTTAAACTTTCAGCTAAAAGTATAATAACTTTAATTTTCTTAGTGTTCTGGATATTCCACCGCATAATCTTATTATAACTCTTTTACTTTTTTTCTTCTTTCTCTGAAGATTCTGCTTATCCTAAGATTTGTGAGGTATTTGTTGTTATTGCAACAATAATCCTTCCTTTTGTTATTTGTTTAGTAATGTGAAAAAAAAATATTTATGGCTTGCCTTATTTATTCTAGATAACATATTTCCATTTATAGTATATGGCACACTTATGATTTCAATTAAAAATATATGTGTCATGCAACATTTTTCAGCTAAAACTTTATAGAAACTGATATTCCTGCCAGTGTGGCTCAGAGTAAATACTTCTCCTATCCCTTATTGTAATTAGGATTTAATATGTAGCCAGAATGATAATGAACACTTTTTAGCTATTACTAATTTAGTTCTATTGACTCTTATATATATATATATATATATATATATATATATATATATATATATATTGGCTGTTTCCCAGAGATTTACCATTCTTTTATCTATCCTTACTGAATATTGACGGTGTTTACTTATTTTCTTTTGTTTATCACTGAAATTCATTTTCCTCATGGCACAATTATTGTCCTCTTCCAGTGAGTATATTTGTTGATACTTTTTTGATATGTACATTTTATTCATCTCTGATTATTTCCTCAATATATATATTAATTTCCAAGAGATTATTGGGAATTATTGACCATTGACTTGCCCAGTAGAAAATGATTAATTTATTCCATTAGTTTAAATGCAAAGCTTATAATTATCCAATATATCGATGCAGAGTTACAATTCATTACTTTTTCTGCTTGCAAATAATAAGATTTTAGGAATTTTTAATTCAACTTTTTTTAAAATATATCACAAGAAAAGAAAAAGCCTAATTACTTATTCTTTATGATCAAGAAGAAGCTTCTTTTCTTTCTTGGATTTTATAGTAAAATATTGTTTGATACTTTGTGATTGGTTGATATTTCTCACTTTTTCTATGAAACAAACATCTATTTTGCAAGTTTTTGGTTTATCATTTTAAAATGACATTTTTTTGTTTTTTTTAAAAAATAAAATATTGAAATATAATACTTTTTAGAAAGTAAATAAAGATACAATTTATTGTTTTACTTTTAGATCAGTATTTAGTAAAATTGAACCTTATTTATCTACTTGTAAATATAACAAGATTTGAATATAAATAATTTATATTTTTAAAATCAACTGCGCATAAACAATAATTATTGGTCTCTATAATGCATCATGTTTACAAAATACAATTTAATCTTCACTGGTTTTAAATACTAAATGATATTAATTATCCATCCATCTGCATATATATGACTCTATAGGTTATTATTTATATGTATCTTGAGTTAAGATCATTTATAAATTTCCATTAGCTAAATCCAAGTTCAAATTCTATGATCTAACATGTCTTTATTGTCTTCTTTTAATAAGTAAATATTATTGGATTTGTAAAATTTAAAATTATATACCAAAATTTTATTTTAGAATAGACTGGATTAATAAAAAGTGCACAATATATATATATATATATATATATATATATATATATATATATATATATATATATATAGTGTTTCTATCTAACTATGAGTGGTAATTGGTGTATTTTATCTTCAAATCTTCATATATTCCAATGTGGTGCATGTGTCCATATGATCAAACAGTGTGAGGGCAGAAAAATTGCCATGCCTGGGTTTTTTAATCCACAAATTAACCCTGGTACATGTTTCACAAGAGCCAGAGACTCTTGGTGACTCCAAATCCTGGAGCTCTCCATGGGTATGTGCCCTGTGCTGAAAGTAGTTACACATTTGCACCCAGAGCCATCCACCTCTTTAAGTGATGTACCTAGCATCATCTTCATTATTATGCCATTCATTCCAGTGCACACATAGCACTGCAACTCTTAGTTAATATTAGCCTGTAGATTTACCATACAATCATTAGCCATCACAGGTAACTCAGAACAAAACCATGCATAAGGTATCTTTCCTGAAATAAATTATTATATTTAATTTTAGGCTTGGAATGATTTGATAATGATTAAGCATGTATATAAAAGTATATATGGCATAAGCAATTAGGGTAAGCCACCATTACCATTCAACACATTGTAAAGCCAGTAGATAATATCTAAATTGTATTTGTGAGCTATTCATCTCTATTTTATGTCATGTTATAATAATCTTACATTACATTTAATTAAAATACATCTGTCTTGTTGTTTGGAGTTATTTATTATTTATTTATTTAGTTATTCATTTAGTTATTTACTTAAGTAATTTATTGTTATCATAAAAGATTAATCATACAAATTGATAGAATAGAAATGTGTCCATGTTTTGTGACCTGAGATTGAACCCAGAATCCTGAGATAAGGCTAGGCATATACCTAACAATAATCATGTAATAAAATAAATAAGTACTAGGCACCCTTATGAGATAGGTTGTAATGGAAAATCCTGAGAAAGATTTTTTGCCCAGTCCTTGAGCTATATTGAGCTGCTAAAGAATGGAAGGCTAGGTGATGTCAAGGATGTTAATTAGCTGATGGAGTTTGGAAGACTAAGTTGAGGTTTAAACTAGAAACCTTGGCCTCTCCCACCTTAACTGGTTGAGAGTACCTGCTTTGTCATTCAGTCTTGTTGACTGATTTACAATCTTGACAATTATAATATATATTGTAATGTTCATAAATTAACTAGAGAGGCATGTGTGAAGAAAGGGATATTGTTACTTTTTAATTTACTATCATTCTTTTATATATGCATAAATAAAATGTGAACTAATTATTTTGTTTAAAAGATTGACTTTGTTTATTTTTTTTTAAAATTGGATCTTTTATCTACACACATGTATCATATTATATCACTTAGTAGTCGTGGTAGTAAGAGTAGTCATGGATTTTAAAATATTGCAAACAATTGCACACTGAATAATTTTAAAGTTTTTATACAGTAATAGGTATAAAGTATGTTGATTTCTTCTGCACAATTTGTAATGACGTGTGCTATTCATAAAACTGTTAATAACTATTCTCAATATCATGGGACACTCCTTTTTGTTTAGTATTATCAGTAACAAATAATAAAATTTTGTTTAAAAAAATAAATGAAAGAAAGCTAATAGAGGAGATTATTATTTTAAAATTAGAAATAAACGATATCATCAATATGAAATATTGCTACATGAGGTCTATTACCATTGGTGTAGATTTTTTAAAATAATAATAGCCGTAATCAATAGAAGAAAATAGTATATCTATGTATTAGACCTTGAGTTTATAAAAAAAAAAAAAAAAACTATTATTAATATTTTTATGTTAGCGATGAAAATGCAAGTAATTATTATTATGTAGACAGTGTATTATATTTATTTTTACTTACTTTTATATAGTCTTGTATAATTGTTTATTTGAATGTCCCAGAAAAGAATAATAAAAACGACTTTATTCCACATTCTCAGCAAACTTCAAATTGTGAACGAAGTCAAGTCAATGAATAAAAGAAAGTTCTGTAATTAGTGTTAGTCGCATTATGACTATTGTTTATATGCACAATGAAAAATTATAATTGATCATAACTTACGTGTGACATATTAACTTAAAATTTTATCGTTGAAAATTTTTAAAAAATAAATAGTATTATGTGCATATATATAATTATTGATAATATCGCTATTATACTCATTAGAAATATTATGGAAAAAAATATTTAGAAGGCATGTACGATTAAAGAGTCATTGTCTTCCCTATCAATAAATGTTTAAAAAGCATTGACCGTGCTTGAATTTAGAGCTTGATCTTATTGCAAACCTGATTGTTAAATTGGCAAATTTCTTCGACTATTTGCTATATATTACAGGAAACTGAAAGTTTCTCATTTTTATCTACCTGTGATACTGAACTTTATATATATATATATAAACAAAAAAAGACTTATAAATCCAATAAATAATATTATATTTCAACCAGAGAACTGGTTTTCATCAGAAAGAAAAAAAAAAAAATACACAGTAAAATGGCGATAATCAAAAATTACAGATTTGGTAAAAGATTAAAAATTTTAACAAACCCCCCCCTGATTGGTCACAAAATCTAACACAGAATATCTACCCAATCAATGACAAAATTCAAACAAAAAAAAACAAAAATTACATTCCCTCCTAATCAAGCTTAAATTCTATTTAAATTAAAATAAATATAAAAATAAAAAATCCAAAATTAAAATATACATATGTGCATACATAGAAAAATTAAACTATGCTCACATACAAAAAATAGCTGTGCTCACATTAATATTCATTAAAAACTAAAATACTTATACATTTTAATCAAAAATTATAGTTAGTGCAAAGTACAATAATTTATAACTAATTATTCATCTATAAACCAATTAAACACAGATATTAAACATCCATGTAACCAATCTATACATAAAAAATCTCATATAAGAAAATTTTCACATAAAAAACACACATATAGAAATCATTTAGGAGACCAGGTAACCCAGAGATGTAATAGTTACAGTGTTCAAATTCAATCCATGTGGTTCTAAGGTCTTGAATTTAAAAATAAAAAAACACTCTCCTTTTGTTTCCTCTCCCTTGTAGAAGAAAAACCTTCCTGAATAATCACTACTTTTAAATCATCAATTGAATGATTCAGTAAGTTAAAATGTTTTGAAACTGGTCTATCTTTATTCTTATGCAAAATGTCAAATCTATGATTAGTCATTCTGACATGTAAACTATTTGCTGACTCACCTATATACTGGTTTAAACATCTACTACACTCTTATCAAATATATCAAATTAACACTTTTACATGTAACATAATTAGGAATATACCATTTGAAATTACAATTCTTAGTACTAAAGACCACTTTTGTCGCAACAATATGTTTACATGTAAAACATCTTTTATCTTTACATGGAGAACATCCTTTTTCCTGTACAGAACTACTAATAAAATTTGTTTTGACAAGTATATCTCTAAGTGATCTATGTTTTCGATATACAGCCTTAGGTGGATCAGAAAAAATAGATTTTAAATAATCTGTGGACTGTAATATGTTAAAATGTTTTGCCAATATCCGGTTAATATTAGGTAAATCTCTATTAAAAGTAAGAACCAATGGTGGAACATCTAATTGTTTTTTACTCTTTTCAGATAAAACATTTATACAAATAAGAAATATTTTGGAAGTAAACTATTACTTACATATGCACTATAAAATAGCTATTCAATCCACTCCCATCAAAAAATATTTTAAAAGCATAGATAGTCAACTGAGATTAGACTTTGTATTTTGTTTTTGTTTTTAAAAATAAGCCTGCACATATTAATCATCTTTGCATTTAAAGCTTGAATTTTATGTGAGTCTGATTTTTAAATCAAGAAATTACTTGCATAAGTTCAGATTATATATCACAGGGAAAATATTTTTTTCTCATTTTTAACTATCTGTGATATGTAATCGTTGATTACAAAACCAATTATAAACACATGAAATATTCTGGAAAAAATATTCTTCACATTAGTACTTTAAAATAGCCAAAAAATGTATTAGTTTAAAGAGATTTTAAATTAATATTAGAATTACATATACATGTATGTATATCAGACCATTCAATTCTTCTAACATTTTTTGCATTATAAATAAATATGAAATAATAAAAAAATAGTAATATTGTTCACTTGTGCATTATATATCTTTATCCCAGACATCAATGATGTTAAGTCTTTAAAATGCCTTATAATATATGGTCTGACATAAAAGTAAGCAATTATAACGAGTTCTTATAAGAAGAAAATGAATTTAAACTTTACATTCAAAATATTTAAAAAATGATTAAAATTATAAAGCTTAAATTAGAAAAAAAATGTTAATTAATGAGTGTTTAAAACATTTTGGCAGTTATAATTTTAAAATAAAAAAATATCACTGCTCATCAACATTTTGCTTTTAATGCAGCTGCAGAATACTTCCTAAATCATGATTCATTGAATAAAAATAGAACATGAACAAAAAAAAAACTAAACACAATGAGCATTTTGACATTAATGTATTTTATTTTCTCAGTGATGCAGTTTGTATGAAAGTTAATTCACCATTTATTAAGAAGGTTCACAAACATTTTTTTTTTAAAAAAAGAGTACTTTTATGTACATTTTATTATAATATTTAAATTACAAAACCAAATATATAGATGTCAGAATAAATAAAATCGAAATGACTTGAAATACTTTTACATCTGCATTGATAATCTTCTATTCACCTTTAGCAATCTTCACTTTTGCAATATTACTTTTGAAAAAAATATTTGAACACTTAAAAACGAATTTATTAAGATTCCATGATTATTTTTGCCAAAACATAGTGCAATAGTAAGTAAACACTAAGAATATATTTTGTACTTTTTAAACTAAAAAGCTATATTTTTCTGCATAATGTTAACAATGTAATGTATCATGATAAAAAGCTATTTGCTAAATGTCACCCTAATTGGCTTACAGAATATATGGTATTACTGTAAAATTATTTTTAAAAAAACATTTTAATGTATAATTTATTAGATTTATTAAAGATTGAGATTTATTCATTGGGATTAAATATAAATGTCAAATAATAAAGATTTCATTTATTTTTTAAAATAATAATGTGCATCTTTATAGTTAATCATGTTGATTACAATGTGATTTTTTTAAAATATTTACAAAAGTTGAATGTGAGATTTTAGAATTTTTTTAATTTATAAACAAAACTCAAATGAAATCAAATTTATAATATTCTGATAAATATTAACAATTTTATATTACAATTAACATTAAAAACATACAGACAGGAAAACATTTAATAATGTCATAGTGCTGAAGCAGTATAAAAGATTTAAATGATAACTGAAGACAATATACAATTTAAAATTTTTTTTTTATAATTTGCATAAAATTATTAATGTTTTGTTTAATGTTTGTGGTTTCTAAACAATAAGAATTTAAATTTAATTTGTCCATTATTTTTTTTCTCTAAATTGCATGTTTTTAATTTTACATAAATTAAGTGATATAAAATATGAGTAAAGAATTGTGATATACAGCTTACTATTGCAGTTTTAATAAGATTCATATAAATGATTCCATCCTATTTTTTTCTTTACTGATTTATGTTTATGATAAAACTATCATTTGAATAAATTTGTATGATTACTGATTTAAAATTTAAAAAACAAACAGTATTTGAAACTTATTTTTAGTGACATTTGATCATATAAATTTAATTCATTGCTGTACTGTATATGTGATTATCTTTTTAAAAAATAACTTACAATTAAGATGATTCTCACAAGGGTAATAGTTTTACTACAGGTAAAAGAATAAGTCTTAATGATTACAGATTATTTAATATACACATTTTACCAGTAAATTTTTAATGCAATTTGTGGCTGTATATCATAAACATGGTGCTAAATAAAATGGTCATTATTTGATTTTCTATGTGTTAAAGATTCAAATCTGCTTTACGAGAGATTTCACAAATGTAAGTTCTGAATGTGTTGCAAAGTCACTATACAAAAATTTAATAAAAAGCATTATTCATATTTTAATTACATGATAAAAACATTATTGCATAATTTACAGTGAATAAATTATATTGTGTAATTTTCTCATGAAAGTTGCCATTTTAGTATTGGAAGATGTAACTTTAGTTAACTCACTATTGTATGATGTCATTAATATTACAAAATTATCAGCATTTTGGCCACTATTTTCAAAAATCGCAGACTTTTGGGTTTTTTTTTTTTTTAAGATTATAATAGAAAGTATTTGTTAGTAAATCAAAGTAGTGAGTATAAATTGATGATGATAGCTTTTGTGAAACCTTGCATAGAGAACCATTTGCAATTGGGATAATCATGTTATTATTTTCTTTAACAGTGTAAACATAAGCACAGTTGCAAAATAAATTACAAAATTATTATAAAAAGTATAAATAGGACTGTAAACTTTTGTTTTTGTTAAAAAAAAATACTACTGTTTTGGGGATACTTTTTAAATTAATTAGTGACTTTTTAAATTTCCAATTGGAAGGAAATATTTTCAATACAACAATTATCATTAAAATTTAAATAAAACTCCCTTCACAGAGTTTATCCTTATTATTTATGTGATAGTATCTTTAAATAGACCACTCAAAACACTTATATTCATTGTTTAATTGAAATTATTATCAATGTATAACAAAGATTTTTGTATTTACATTTTGAACCTTTTATTCACATATTCTGTCCATCTCTCTGTTGTATAATGAAATGAACATATTAATGTCCTATGTGTGAGGGGTTATATTGACTTAAGATCAACATGGGTATGACAGTAATATTTACATCATCAAGGGGTTTGAAGATTTCATCATTGAATTTTCAATAATATTAATGGCTAAAGTGTTGTAAAGTGGAAAATGTTGAAGTTTGTCCATTAATTAAAGTTTGAATATTTGCCATCTTAATATAAACTGAGCAGTGATTGTAGATATGTGTGGTACATGGTGATCTAGATCAAGTGATGAATGCTGATTCAGCACAAAATATGTATATTGGAGATCATTTCTCTTTTTCACATGTGGTCTTCTGTGGCAGTTGTATAAGAAGGATTGGATGGTTGTGGGGAATTTGAAAATCTCAATTCAAGTCCTTTATAATTATATTAAATTTAGTATAGACAATGTCATATATTGTGTGACTTTGCTTTATAAGTTTGTTTTATAGTTTGTAACCATAGGGACCATGCCAATAGCACTAACAAATTTTTATTTATAAGTGCTGAAGAGAAAACATTTAAAACCTCTTTCTAAAATTATTCCCATCCTGATCAGTCTGAGGATGGGAATAATTTTAGAAAGAGGTTTTAAATGTTTTCTCTTTGGTACTTATAAATAAAAACTTGTTAGAGCTATTGGTATGCTCCCCATAGTTACAAATATTTAGTAAGAATTGCTTGTTGGGAACTAGACTCTATTAAAGTTTCTTATTAAATTGAGAAAAACTGCAAACCTTTTGCATGCTCATTAGTATCTAAAAGCCAATCAGAATAGGGTGGACCACCCTTTTCTTGTTAAATTCTCTGTCTTGTATTTACAATCTGATTGGCTGTTAGATACTAATGAGAGCGAGAGGTTTTCAGTTTCTCTCAATTTAATTTCAATACTGTTAGCGCTTTATAAAATAAAGTTTCTTATGTTTTCAATGTTTATAAACCTAAAACAAAATACTTGAAATCGTTTATTACAGTTGAAAAAAGGTCATATCAGCACAAAGCAAAGATAAATTTAGAAACATTTTAACTTTTTGCAGTTGCAGAAAAAAAGTAGGAATCATGGGTTTTGAAATGTCAAGGTAGATTTCATATTGCATTTCTCAGTTTAGAAGGGTATGATTGATACAAGTCAAATGAAATTCAGTCTATAGAAGTAGACATTATGTTTGTGGAATATAAGTAGACTAAGAATTGTTTCCACTGCTTTGTGATGTTTTTTTTAATATCCAATAGTAAGGATTATCCCTCTGAAAAACAAGAAGAATAGATAAAATGATTTTTGAGGCTGACTATTTCTTTTTTCCAAACATAATTGTTTTAATCTAAAGAAACTAGTAATTGTTTTCACTTTAACGAATATTTTTATATAAACAGAAACATATTGAATGCTAATGTAACCAGTGTATCTTAATATCTAAAATATTTGTTATAAAATATTAAAATATTTGTGCCCAAAATACAGAACAAAGCTTAATCCAGTCTGAAGTAAAAATATCATTTTTAAGGAATTTAGCTTAATACTATAATAAAATAAATTGTATCAAATCTTTAGGTTCTTTTTAGTTTTATTTAGATATACCTAATTAAACTTTGTTTAAAATATCTTTCCTTATTAAAAATTAATTTATTTTTTCTCTAACAAATATTTTTTAAATGAATTTATTTGTAAAAATAATGTCTTTAACATAAAATAAATGTATTTTAAATA